>PVLA01005204.1:0-153436 GCA_004027455.1 Hydrochoerus hydrochaeris | reverse complement strand
CAAAGCAGATTGGTGGGATCTGCTCAGGCAGGGCCATGCCACTGGTTGAAACCCAATAGCCAGGGATGAGGCTTTTCTGGGCCAGTGGCATCCCCAGGGAACACACAAACCTGTTGAAGCATAAACTGTTTGACTGGCATAGAGGGAGGAGCCAGCTCTCAGCATGCAACTCACAGATCCACAGCGGACTGGGGGGCGGTACTTCCCTAGCAAGTGAGCTGCAGAAAAACTGTAAGCAATAGGAAAGGCCCAGAGACCTCTACCACCCACCCGTCTGAAGGGGGCCGAAAACATGACAAGACAGAGAAAGAGCAAAAGGTCCCCAACTGCGGAAACAGGGAAAGTGAGTCCAACAGAGGTAAATGCAGAGGAGGTTGAGAGCATCAAACCTGTAATGCCAGAGACAGCCTCATCGGAAATAAAGAAATACATCCATGACCTCATCTTCTAATTTAAATCTGAAATTCTAACTCAGGTGAAGCAAGATATAAGAAGATTAATAAAAGAAGTCCTGGGTAATCCTCAAGTAGGCACAAATGAAAGAATAGAGGAACCCAGAGAAAGGAGAGAAGCCTTTGATGAAGAATATAAACAAAATCTAAAATATATGAAACAGATCGAAAGAGAATATCAGGAAATTAAAAACTCCATTGAAACCTGGCAAAACCTTTTAACAGAAACTAAAGACAAACTTTCAAAACTTAAAGATAGATTTGCAAAGTATGATCATGAAAGGAAAGATCTCTTAAAAATAACAAGGAACCAGGAAACAACGATGCAAAGGCTAGAAGATGACAAGAGGATTTATAACCTAAGAATAAAATATGTGAATGAAGATGCAGCAACAAATACAAATGAAATAAAAAGTTATTCACAGAAATAATTAAGGAAAACTTCCCAAACATAGATAATGGAAGTGAAGTTCAGATAAATGAGGCATATAGAACTCCAGCCAGCTACAACTCAAACAGATCTATACCCAGACACAGAATAATCAGGATCCCAGAAATCCATCACAAGAACAGAATATTAAAAGTGTTTAAAGAGAAGAAAAAGATTACCTATAAAGGAAAACTCATCAAAATCACAGCAGACTTCTCAATGCAAACCATCAAATCAAGAAGAGCTTGGAGTGAAATATTCCAAGCCCTGAAGGAAAATAACCTCCAACCCAGAATGATGTACCCTGCAAAACTGTCTCTCAAAATTAATGGAGAGACAAGATATTTCCATGACAAAGAGGAACTGGGGGAGTTTGTGACACCAATCCAACCCTGCAAAGAATACTGAAGGACATTCTAGAGAGAGAGAAGAAAACCACCAGGGTTCCAGGAATAATGGCAGAAAGGCCTCAAAGAAAAGGGCAGACAGTGGAATGAAGGAGAAAAGTAAACAAATAACAACAGAAAAATAGCATGGCAGAGATAAGACAGAGAAAATTGGTTATATCACTGTTTTATCTTGACTGATTTTATTTGAATCTGGTATGCTTGAGAGTGTTGAGTCTGAGTGTCGGGGCAACTACTCTGAAGATGACAGGATTCAATAGGATACCCATTCTGGTTTGATTGTTAACTGCCTTTGAAGTCCTATAATGTCTCCAATGTTTAGATTTTATTAATAGTGTAAAGCAATGCTAAGTTTATATTATATTTGACGATATAGACAATTTTATTGAAAATAACAAGAGACATCATAGTGACTACTGTAGATCACCTAGTGTTGTGTTTTTGTATGTTCTTTTCATTTCTTGTTTCTCTAGGAATTTGTATTGCTGACTTGTTTTGATTTGTTTCTCTCTCTAACACAGAAAGGCTAGGTATACGTGTAGAGGCTTATACATGTATAGAACTTCTAAGTAGTTTATGAGAATGGATTATAGCTATTGGAAAGAAAAAAAGGAAAAGAGAATATTCTAAAGGATATAACTGCATGTATGTTTGAGTGTGTGGAATTAATAACCATGTTGCTAAAGTTTTAGTTGGATGGATGAGCATAACTGACCGCAGTCTCAGTGTTTGGATGTCCACTTTGTGGGCTTTACTTTTGTAACTTGAACAGCTGCATCTAAGAGGAAAGTATGTAATTATCAACTAGTGATTTTTTACTGGTTACTATTTTTGTTTTTTTTCTGTTTTGTTTTGTTTTTGAGATTTTGTATTGTTTCTATCCTCTTTCTGTTTCAAAATTTTTTCTTTAAATAAAAAAAATTTTTTTAAAAAAAGCAAGAGGAGGAAAAGAAAGTGCTCTAAAAGAGATAACTGTATGTATACTTAACTGTGTAGGATTGATAACCATGTTACTAAGTTTTTGTTGGATCAGTGAACAGAACTGTTTGTAGCATCACTGTTTGAATGTCCACTTTGTATTTTTAAATTTTGTAACTTGAACATCTATACCCAAGAAGACAATATGTAATGTATCAAATAGTGATTTCTTACTGTTTATTTTTTTTTGAAATTCTATATTTTTTCTACCCTTTTTTCTGTTTTGCTTCCCCCTCTTTAAATAAAATTTAAAAAAACATTCAATTAAGAGATTAGTATTTCTAGCTTATTTTATAATCATTCCTACAGTAAATGAAGTCAATGTGTATGATCTTTTTATCAACATGTACTCTTAATAATTTCATAACAATACTATGGTAACCAGTGATTAGTATACTAATAAATACATCTGACCATTGGCAGTTAACACTACTTCATCCATTACTATCACTCAGGAACAAGATACTGTGTCAACTTGTTTTTTATTGTAATTTATCATATTTGAACTAGGTTATATGACTTGACATAGCTCTAAATAATAATGCTGTCTGGAAATAGTAGGGTTGAAGTCCTGCTTAGTAATTCTCTACTCTACATTCTTCTGAACATGGATGTAATTGGCTTTAGTTCTTCTAAGCTTTACTCAATGCAATAATATCCTAAATAAGTGAAATATAGATTTAAATTATTTGTGTTATTTAAGAACCAGAGTGATTTTAGAAATAATGGCTAGTGTTTGCAGATCTGACAAGCTTAGTCCTTAACATAGAGATGTGTAATGTCACATTTGCATAAAATATTAGCTCTCATCACCACATAATATATTTCTTATTATCCCTTCATGAACCTGGAATTTCACTTTGTTTATCTTAAAGGACTCACATTTTAACCTAATAGATTGTGATGGTATATACCTAACATTTCACATTATAAATTTAAGTCTATTTTATTTTAGACACTTTCTAACATGTGGTCTAGGTTTGATAATAAATACCACAGTGAATACTTACAGGTAAGATTAACATCAGATGTTTTCTTGTGAAGACTATGATCTATATCTGTCTTATACAAGGTTGATAGATATAGATAGATAGATGAACAGATAGATAGGTAGAAATAGGGAGACAGTATTAGATCTTGAAAATAATGATAGAAGGTTATTGTGGTTATTATATTTATTTGCAAAAAATAAAGAAAAGAGAATAGAACAGGAACTTAAAAGTGCTTAATTAAGACCTGTGTTCTTTACCATTACATTTTTAAAAAAATGGATCATCTTTATTTTTTATTATTTAATTTTAAAAAGAAAAAAGATAAACATAACAACCCTAGTTTCAAAATAAGTTAATAGGACAGTACCACTATGTTAATAAACTGAGTTACTATACTTTCAATAGAAGCAAAATATGCTGATACATTTACTTGTCTTTGCAATCTTTTGAGATTTAAAGTGTGATTTCTGTAAAGAAATGCTTGAGTGGTCTGGAAAATGCCTTCTATGTTTGAACTCGTTAGCCATCTGTCATTATAACAAAAAGAGGGGAAGTTTATTCGAGTGCAGTTTTACAAGTTTCAGGGTGTGGTCACTTGGTGCCATTCCTTTTTTGGTGTGGCAGTGCAGTTCATCATGGCCAGGAGAGTGGGGTGGAGAGAAGCCACTATCCTGGTGGCCAGGATGCAAACAAGAAGAACAAGAGACCGAGTTTTCACCGTCTCCTTCATGAGCTTGCCTTTCAATTCCTGAAGAATTCCCACTATGCCACACATCTTCAAGGTTCCATCACCTCCCAATAGTGGCAACTGTAGGGCCATCTTAAAATGTAGTTTTGGAAGAATCTTCCAGATTCAAAATCTAGCAGTAACCGACACAAAAAAGACTAAATCGCCTCTGTGTGCAGGTGCCATGCTTTTATACACTGAAAAGACCCATAGATTACACCAACTTCTATTGGAATGAAAATAAGGAATTCATATAGAACCATAAAAGTCCACAATAGCAAAAACTATCCTGAGCAGAAATGAAGATGAGGAGTTACATCACCTAATTTCAAAATATACTATAATACTATGTGTCATATTGTTTTAATTATAAAATTAAAATTAGATAAATAGGCCAATCAAATGGAACAGATTGCAGAGAAATTTTCATGAATTTAAAGCCAATTGATCATCAAAGAATTCTGGAAAAACACACAAACAAATAACAACAGGTAAGGGACAGACTCTGCAATACATGTGTTGGGAAAACTGGAGATCCACAGGTAAAATAGATTTAGATCATTAATTACATAGTGGGGTGTGAATTTTGGTAGGGATTGTATTTACTCTCATACAACTTATCAAAATCAGCCTGAAGAGGATTAAAGAATTTTGAAGGTGGAAGAAGGTGGAAAAAATTGTTATAATGATACAACATTTGAAAAGATGAATAGATTCTAGAAATACATTGACTATGGTTAATGAGACTCCATCAGATATTTGAAATTTAATAAAACAATAGACCTTAAATGTGTGCCTCGATGTACAAACAAGGTTATTCATAAGGAGATGGATGTGTTAATGAGCTTGATTGTGGGGCTCATTTCACAATGCAAAGATATACACAATGTCACACTGTACATTATAAAAATATACAATTTTTATTTGTCAATTATACAAAAAAGTTGAAACATATTTTAAAATCTTCCTGAGTTGTTCTTTTGTTCCATTTTTCACTTTAATATTTTAAAACACGGTAGTGTACATTGTAGTAGACATCCAATGAGTACCTTTTGAGGAAAATTATAAAAATTAAAAGTAAATGTGATCATTTAGAATCAACCGGGTTATTCTAGTATTATTTTGTTGTTACCATTTGCTTTCAGTTGAAATTTCAGTTTTAATATTCAAAATTTGAAAGTTATAATTTTAAACCAATTGTGCCATCTAATGGACTTCTGGCACCTCTTTAGATCCCTAAGGCATGTTACAATGCTATATTTTCAAATAAACATATTATTCTTTTCTATATTTTTATTTATATTTTCTTAGTTTGCATATCCTTGAGCATAATCTCTAGTCAAGTCATACAGGTAAATATAGAGATACAAACATGTACATATACATACAAATATATACAAGTTTTCAGGCACATGTAGAATAAAAATTCAAACTGACATTTGGTACCACTCAGCAACTAATCTAACATGGTGAACAAAGAATTTCATATATATGTACATATATATATATATATATATGTATATATATAAATTGATTATATGTTGTATATAAGTGAATCCTTATTTGTGATATCCTTATTATATTTGACTATTGTAAACAATTTATGCTTTATAATTTATATAACTAATGTTTATCAACATGTGACTTTTTAAATTATGTAACAACAGAGAAAGGTAAAATTTAATCAGTTTATTGTGTATATCATTTTTATTATTACTATGGGCAGGAACTGAGTTCACTACAGAGCTGCAGAAGTAGATATGCAATTGTCAAAGTGAACCTGAACTAAGATGAAAAAGTTATCCTCAGAATTGAGATATGCAAATTAGACTGTTCTAAGGGTTTTTTCTTTTCTTTTGTCATATATCTCTCAATGTAAAAAAGGAGTAACATGAATGTAAAATTGATGAGAAAATGTACCCAAAATGGAATCAAAAGGATAGACTGAATATAGTTTTCCTCTGCTATGTGTCAAAATACCTTAAAATGAGAAAAAGCAAGAAAAGTAAGATAAAGGACAAGAGGATGGGAAGGGGAGCACATAGTAGGAGTGCAGGCAAGAAGGGTCACACTGGCACAGCAGGACCCTCACTCCCACGAAGGTCATCAAGATGACATCAGAAAACCAGAAATTCTGAGGAATCTCCAAGCAAAGCAAATTTAATATTAGTATAAGAAAAAAAATAAAGGAAGTCAAAGTTTTAAAATGTTGTACTTCAAAACCCTCTGCTAAAGGGTAGCAGATAGAAGACCTTGGCTAGTGGAGTCCTAGACAATAAAGCAGAGAGAGGCCCCCAGGGGCATCAGCAGGGTGTTTACTGCCACGGTGCCGCCCCTCCCCGCCCTCCGGGTTAAACCAGGCAGCGTGTTTCCAAGGGTTTGATTTAAGGTTTCAGTTTCCAGTTGTTAAAAGACAAGAGAAGCTCAAATGATAGGTTGAGTGAGGCATGGGTGCAGCAGCAAGGAAGCCTTAAAGGGTAGGAGTGAGCACAGAAATGGATGTTTTCCAGCGTTTAGAAAATAAATACATAGTATTTTTGAGTAAAGTGCCCCAGAAATTCTACCAAAATATTATTAACCTTAAATTAGAGAAAATCAGCATGGAGAAGGGGAGCGGGCAGAGCGCAAAGGAAGGGAAAGCAGGTTATGGTCATTTTAAAACACACAGTTTAAATGATCCTTTTAAAATAATCAAGCACAAACATGCATTCCATATATTGTATATGTATAATATATATATATATATATATATATATATATATATATATATTACATATTTTAGGTATGAAACTGTTAAATAAATGATCTATAATTGCTAAAACTAGAAAAAATGTGGGAAAAACAATAAGTTCAAAAAAGTAAAATAAATAAACTGTCAGGGGAAGTCTACAAATTCTCGTCTGCGCGGCTCGTTCCGTTTCTCATTCCCACCGGCTCCTCTGTGCACCGTCCCTTAGGACTGACGTTGAATGGACCCCAACTCTGCGCTTCACCTGATGCCGTGAATAGCCCCTCACTCAGGCCGCCTGTTTCAATGGTTGTTTCTTGTTTTTCTTTCTTTTTTTAAAATTTTTAATGCGAATATGCATGAAGTTATTAAAGATACTTGTGCAGTGACTAACCGTGCTTCGCCAGATGTGTAGGTGAGGGGGGATTTACTCACTGTCAATCAGAATTTTGAGTGATGAGCAACAGAAATAGGCCGATCACTACGCCCATTCCTCCCTTGGGCGCATTGCTCTGAGACAGAGTCCAGTGGCTTTTGAAAGTCAGGACCTGAAACTAAGCACCAGTTTCACCCCGTGAGGGTCAGTAAATAACACCCCCTACTGGCTCTTCTGCCCTGATGTGCTGCACTTGATGCTATTTCTCTTCCTGGATGGCACACTTACACAGCAGAGGAGCCTACGCCTTTAACTTAGGGTGCCAACCTAAGAAATATGGACTACGCACATCATCGTGATACAGGTAATAACTTATTTATCCTCATTTTAAATTAGGGGTCCTTATATTAGGCATAAAAGAGAAAAGAAAAACATCAAAGGCACCAAACTAACAACAATCTCCACGTTTATCTACATATTATAGTACACTAAGTTAAAAGTAGAGCAAATTATGAAAATAAAGCAATAGTAAGTGCATATTACAGAAATTTTAACAAAAAGCAAACATTATATTACACTAAGAAACCCATTTACAGGCTAGAAAACAAAATACTGAATGGGACAAACTGTAAATATTTAACATTGGTAAAAGATAAATCTGAGAACTTATAAAAATACAGCATCAAGACATATAGAACTAAGCTAATAGCAAAATGAAGTGAACTCTTTCTTAAATATTAAAGCCTTTAAGATACTTCATTCCAAACTTATTTTATCTTTGACTCAAAGCAAGGAGTAATAGCATATTTAAATACAGTAACTAACAGTTAGATTTAGTAGCCACACACACACACTCACACACACACACACACACACACACACACACACATCCCTGATCAGAAAACACAGTGTTTACACTTAAAAATATATTGCCATAAAAGATCCATTGCCATTAATCCTTCTCAAAATATTCCCCCTCGGTTAGAACAAACATCCCATTTTTCTATTTCGTGAAATTTCTTAAAAGTCCTCTTTCATATGTATCTTTAGTTGCACTGTCCTGACTGTCTTAATGCTCTGAATCTATTCTCAACATTTACCTTTACTGTTTATGTTATTTTGATTTTGAGGAAGAGTAAAAATCATATAGTGCCAAATCCAGTGCACAAGGTGGCTAAGGGCGCCCTGCAATATCTGTATGAGCCTGCCTTACCATCGGAGGGCAGTTAGTAGCATCCATTGTATTTTTTATCATACCTTTTGTAAAGACATTCACAAAAGAAGACCACTAGAACTGCTTCAGAAAGTAAAAATGGTGGAATAATCTGTAATGAGGGGTAATACTTGAAGTGAGTTACTGGCAATTTGTCTTTAATATGATAAAATTTTTAATTCAAATATTTACTGTATAGTTGGAATATATATATATATATATATATATATATATATATATATTCCCAATATCACCAGAGAGTATCATACACACTTCTTGCTCAGTAAAAGGTCAAAAGTCAAAATGTAATGCTCATTTTTGCAACACTGTGAAGAAGTTGTTAAATCTAACTGTCATAAGTCTGAGACCATCTAGATAGGATTTTCAATCTTCATATAAATGAATCATTCAGAGAGATGTGATACCCTGGGAGATCTCAGCTAAAATTGATTAGGAAATTTGCATGCCAGAATTGGCCATGGTGTATTAGAGAAAGTTGTTAAGGACACAATGAAGAAGTAGTTAATATTGCAGAAGATACGGTTAGGGCTTGGGAAATAGAAAAACAAGCATTAAGACCAAGGTTAGGAATGGTTATGAAGAGAAGATATTTTATCTGGAAAATAGAATTGTCTTGCAGAAAAGACTGTTAACCTTTTCTGTGTAGCTTCAGGCTACAAGAGTAAGACAAAGAACTGAAAATTTAAGAGATGTCTTTCTTGTGTCCTTGAAAGGAAGGGACTCCCAACAGAACAGTAGATGCTTCAAACCTCTGCATCATTGAAACCAGCCTTGATTTCACCATGAAAGTCTAGAGGAGAGGCTGACAATTGGATTTTCCAAAAAAGTAAAAAGGAAAGTTCTAAGATGTTAAAGACCTGACATTAGCCTAAGTCAAAATTCACACAAATCAACCCAGTACCAAACCCCATTGTGCACAGCAAATGTGTACTAATAAGCATAAAATAAAGTAAACGCAAACAAAACAAAACAAACCCCCACCAGACTGTCCTGGCAGGCGTGGCTCACTGGCAGTTTTAAACGTATAGGAACAATTGCCCCTTAGGAGCAGGGTCTTGAGTGACCTGAAGCAACTTGCCCAACTCTGAAACTCTGATTTGTACTTCTCCCCATTAACTATTTGGTTATTAAAATAGTTAAGTTCATCAGAGAAAAGCAGAAGTTCTTTGATATCATACAGTGAATAATTTACTATGTACTTCCGGGTTATTTTGTTGTTTATTGTTTTGTTTACTAAAAACGAAAACAAAAGAAGTTCACTTCTGGAATAAGAGGTTCAGGAGGTAAAGCCAAAAGATGCTTGACCTTTGATATATATTATTTATACCAAACCTGTATAGTGGTCACATTTCTAATTATATTTGTAATGATTTTTTGTTTTGTTTTGTTTTTCATGCTTTGTGATGAATGACTTTTTAAAACAATGAATCTAGCAGGGGACATTTTTAGTATGCTGTAAACAAAATCCTATGTTTTTATGACAGAAAAAATTCAACAATAACAAATATTAATAATAATAAAAATATAAAATATCAAAATACATAATCCTGAACAAATCTGCCTTTTTTAGGAACTTGGGTGCAAGATGATTCCATCAGAATCTATTTACTCTAGCATTAGGTAGCAGACAAATGATGCCAGTTTTCTAGCAGTTTAAAACTGTTGCCTTCAGACTCATCTTGGACAACTGTAAAAAATTAAACATTTTTTAGAGAGTTTGCTCATCAAAATCTTGTTTTGTTTTTCAGGTTTACTGTAGGGATACTGTAGTGAATTCTAAGGAATAGAATTTGAAGTTCGAAGAACTCCTTAAAGTTTCAAGTGGTTCTTGACTTGTTTTCTTCTACCCAACATTTTGTGAAATAAAGTGCTGTGGTCACTGAAAAAGAAAGTCACATTTTCCAAGAAGGATGCTGGTAAGCAATCTGGAGTTCAGTTTTATTTATTGCTTACAATAAGTTACAAAACAACACAAAATTTCCAGTGTTAGTCTTTACAGCAAATTTTATTTGTAAAACATTCCGTGTTGAGTTCCACAGTCTTGTAACTTAAAAAAAAAAAAAAAAGGTAGATTAAGACAAGTATGAAAACTCAAGGGAATAGTTGAAAATACATTCTCAGGAACCTGAAGTAATCAATACATTACAATTTGTGTTATCTTTTGTTTTTGTAACAACTAGACTAGTCAAAAGAGCTGGATGAAAAGTAACAAACAAATAGCACAGTGTTATTTAAACCATCACAAAGATAAGTAACAGCCCTGCTGCTAAAGAAGAATGAATGATTCAAAACAAGAACTGAAACAATATGTAAGCAAAGATATATAGAGAAAGGTAAAGAGGAAATTCATTATACTCTGATAAAATTTGTATGTATGTTTGTTCGTATTTCTGATGTTAAGATCAGGCAGGTGAGTATCAGAACAACAGCTAAGTTAAGAAAATGAATTTCAGCTGCTACATCCTATCAATAACTATGACAAGAAAGAAAATATTTTCATTTGAGTGTGAAGGCAAAAGTTGGTAAGTTCCTGCTAGAGATAATATAGTAACTTCCTTTCCTCAATCTAGAAAGTTGTCATTGAATAGCTATTTTTCATGTGTATATTATATGTACCTATCATTGTATGTATGCAAGCCACTAAGCTGCAAATAGTAAATTAAATTTAACAAAAAGTACCTTCTTTGTTTCCATGTTTGTATTTATTTATTATTGCTATTGTTATTTTAAAATTTCCATCTATTTATTTATTTATTTATTTTGGTACTGGGGATCAAACTCACGACCTAGCACTTTCCAGGAAGACACTTATGCCACTGAGCTAAATTCCCCAACCCCTTATTTAGAAAATGTATTTACCAATTTTTAATTTTTATTTTCATTTATTTATTTTTTTGGTGAAGGCGATCAAACTTACAACCTCTCATTTGCCAAGCAGGCACTTATGCCGTTGCTCTAAACCTCCGGTCCCCAAAGTGGTGACAAATGTAGATATCCTCGTTTTATTCCTGCATTTTTTTATTTTACTTTTTTTTTTTTTTTATTGGTACCGGGGATCAAACTCATGACTGCGCGCTTGCAAGGCAGGTGCTTATGCCGCTGAACTAAATCCCCCCCAGCCCCCAATTTTTTAAAAAATATGCTCACATTGTGCGAGGGATATATCTCAGTGGCACAGTGCTTGACGAGCAAGTGTGAGGTTCTGAGTTCGATTTCTGATACCAAACAAGCCATCTATCTATCTATCTATCTATCTATCTATCTATCTATCTATCTATCTATGTATCTACAAATATACATATATTACACATATATTCATACATATACACTTAGGTTATCATTGTAACCATTGCAAAGTGTACAATTCCTTGATCTTAGTAAAATCTCAGTAGTGTTCAAGCATCACCACTTGTTTTAGACCATTTTTATCATCCTAGAAGAAAACCCATCATGATTAAGCAACAATTATCAGTTTGCCTTATGTCCCAGTCCTTTGCAATCACTAACATTTTATATCTCTGTGAATTGTTTGTTCCTTCTAGACATTTTGTAATATATGTTGTCTGGCTTCCTTCCCCTAATGTTTTCAAATGTCATGCATATTGTAGCATGCACTATACTTTCTTCATTTTATGACTGAATAGTATTCTGTTGCATAAGATACGCCACGTATCACTTACCCACTCATCACCCAAAAGACATCTGAAATTTTCCACCTTCTATCCATCAGAAATAATGCCCACATGAAAATTTGTGCCGCAGAGTTTTTGATATTGAAATATATTTTTCTCTTAGCTAGGGGTGGAACTTCTGGGTCATGGAGGATCTCTGTGTTCAAGTTTTGGAGAACTTGTCACTCTTCTGTGCCGTGGTTACATCTTTTATATTCCCATAGATGATGTATTAGGGCTCCAGTTCCTTGATATCATCAATGTTTGTTTTTTTTTATTTTTGAAAAAATTAGTCATTCTAATAAGTATGAAGTAGAACCTCATTGTGCCATTTTAAATTCACATTTCCCTAAAAAATAATGATGCTGCGTATCTTTTCCTGTGCTTACTGATGAGCTCTTTGAAATGTTTACTCAGGTTGCTTGCTGATTCTTCAGTTGTGTGAAATTTCTGCTGCTGTATTGTGACAATTATTCTACATTCTGGATCCCAAAATGTTATCAGATACATTATTTGCAAATATTACTTCTTTGATATCATTCAGGTATAAAATGTTTAATTTTGACTAAATTGAGTAACTTTTGTTTTACGTTACTTATGCTTCAACTGTCATATTTAGGAAATTATTAGCTAAAACACACACAGGAAATTTTATATTTGTTTCCTACTCAGAGTTTTTAGGTTCAGGTTATACATTAGGTCAATTTTTTTCTTTCTTTCTTTCTTTCTTTCTTTCTTTCTTTCTTTCTTTCTTTCTTTCTTTCTTTTTTTGTATAGGTGATCGAACTCATGACCTTGTGCTTGCCAGGCATGCGCTTACACCACTGAGCTAAAGCCCTGACCCCCATTAGGTCACTTGTAAGTCTGTTTGTATATGTGATGTGAGTATGCACACTAACTCCTTCTCTTACCATGGTTTCCTTATTTTCCCAGCACCATTTATTAAAAGACAGTCCTTTCCACATTTAGTGATTTGGATCTTTTTTGAAAAGCAATGAGCCATAAATGTATAGGCTTATTTCTGGACTAAAATTCTTTATTTTACTATCTAAAATCTAAATTTTAGCTAAAATTTTAAATGAATAAGATTCATCAGTTGATACTAAGATTCAACCGAGAAGAAAATGCTCTGCTATGCAATTGCACGGTATGATGTCTATAGACAACCTAATGTGCTACACTTCTCAAAAAACTAAAAGGAAGTATTTGGCAGGACTTTGCCTTACAGAGCAGTGCATGTTTGAGAACCCAGTTATATTTACCAATACACAATATATTCACATTTTGAAAACTCACACTGTACCTATTAATATGCACATGTTTTATATTTTTCTGTATTAGTTAGAACATTTAATTAACAATACAAATAAAAGTTTTATATACGGTATATAAGATGATGTGGTAAAACATACATAGACCTCTTTGTCTCTGTCTCTCTCCAGAAATGATGCCAAGCAACATATTCATCACTTCCTATCATCACTTTTGTGGTGAGAATATTTATAATGCTTTAGTAATATTCAACTGTTTCATATACTGTTAAGTATAGTTATCATGCTGTGTGATAGAACTTCAGAGCTTACTTATCCAGCCCACATCAAACCTTTTGCTACAAAGCATGTGCTAATATACTGTGTGTCCATCAATACAGATTCATAATCAATTCTTCTGTACTATTCTCTTTTGAATCAAATAAAAAGTTACAAAAGTGAATATTTAAGCTAATTTTATATTTGTCAATATATTTTAAGTAAAATATACTCAATTTTTTTGTGTGGATACAAGTTGTTACCTAGTTTGTGTTAGATTCTGTCTGAGTAACTCATGTTAATGATTCGTTCACATTTTTTGTGGGGTGGATCTATTAATGAGAAACTCTTTTATTCATCATGAAATGTCTTATCTTCTTGGCTGATTTTTTTTTTCATTTAATTCTTTGAATAAATACTTTCCAACTCTATACTTTTCTATGAATGACATTTACAATTTCTATACTTTTCATGACAATCCCATTATTATGTTATTATTTGGTAATGATTGGGCAGATTTTCTTACATGCCTTACAAAATAAAGTCTCTCAGAGTTTTGAGATTGACTCTTTCTGCATGGTGTCTGCTCCATGTTAGAATGGCAGTTTGCATCTTTGACTTAGCTCTCACTTACTCCAAGCCCTGACCCTGAAGTTTAGTCAGAGGAAGAAATTTTAGTCCTTTGTAGCTTTTCTTCTAAACATTAGAACTACCCTATGTCTAAGAATGGCCTTATGAAGTTTTCCAAGAGTATGTTGCATATTTTCAAAACCTTTTCTCACAAAAAATTCTTATTTCCAACTTTTTTCTCTAAGCTTTGTGTTAGGCTATTTTGATGCCAATTCTTAGTGTCTATTGCACATTCCTCTAAGCAATAGTGTTTATTACAGATTCCTCTAAGTGTTAATAACAAATGCCTCTTGGGTCATCCTGAAGAGTACTGAATTGTCAGAGACTTGGGCAAGCACTTTACATAGGGATCCCAAATGGATCCACAAAAATGATTCTATAGATGAAATCTGTTTTTCCCACCAGTGTTGATACCCACACTAGACATGCAGGATATTTTCTTCACTAGTATGAGAAGTATAGAGTGGGGCCGGGGCATTCTCATTTCTTTTCAATTATCTTGTAACTGGTATTTTATTTTCATGAATTCTTGTTAATTTCCTCTGTAGCCTGTTCCAGAAAAGATTTGGCATGTCTTCTATAATTCTAAATGCCACTTGAAAAATACTATAAAGAAGTTATAAGAAGTGGAATTATCAGTGAGAAATTTTCAGTTTAGTTCAGAAAAAAATTTTCAGTTTTGTTCAGAAAAAAAAATGATGCAGAACTGCACGTTATAATACTGAATTCCTACATGGCACCCATGACTCTGGTTCAATGAGTACATGAGATTGTCTTGAATGAATGTTCAGATGTGGAGTACTCTTGATATGAATGAGGGAAACATTATTTTGTGATATTAGAAAAACATAAATAAAACTCTAGGAAATGAATGCTTATATCACATTTCTGTAGTTGAATAATTTGAAATCACTTGCAGCATCTTGGTTCACTTCTTGAACTGTATCATTATAAAGTCAGCAAATGCTTTCTGCATTCCATAGATGAGAGAAAAAGGAAAAGTAACTATCAGGAGAATGTTTTGGTGGTGCTGCTTCTATTTTTCTATTTTTCTAGTTCTTGATAAGAACATTAGCAATTTATGTGTAGCATACATAATAGTATAAACGCACATTGTACAATATCGAGTATACACTTGGTGCTCAGTCAGTGCTCAGCAATGTTACTTTTTATGAGCTTTTGATGTCTCACTTCATCATTATTATTGTCACTTATATTGCAGTAAAATTAATGAGTCAGGAAATGGATTTAAAATACACTTTAAAGAAAACTTTATTTTATTATATAATTGTTATACATATTTTATTACTCATTCTTTCAATATATATTTATTATGCATTAAAATTTATTCATATAGAATCCCTATATCCAACCACTCATTTACTCATGAAAATGTCATTTAAATATATTCATATGAGGTGCTGGAGATAAAACTATGTGGCTCAACTGCATTTAATTTCTTGCAGATGACTGGAGGAACAAGAACACGTACAATAATAGCAGGCGACAAACATTAAAATAAGAAACATAAAAGTAGATTATATGATAAACTGGAAGAATATATTCATGTATATCCATAAAGCATAATATCTAAGGCGAGAGATTCATCTAATTCTCAAGAACATCTTAGGAGTCACTGAAAGATGTTGGCAAAGTCAAATGATCTATATGTCTCAAGAGTGGAAATTCACAGGGAACAGCTTAGTGTTACATAAAATGAAAATATAAAATAATTTGGCATAGCAAATTTTTGAGAATATTGAAAAGAGTTGTTTTGTGTGAGGTGATAAAGTGACCAGAAATAGGTTTTTTTTTGCTACATTACTGAGTTTAATTAAACCTTATCATGATTAAACTGAAAATCCACTGCTAACTTTAGGAGAGGAGTAGCCTAAAGTTTATTTTAGAGATATCACTCGTAATCAAAATAAAAAGTGTTTTGGAAGACAATTTTGACCAGTGGTACCAACCAGATAGGCATTGTAACTGGAATACCCACAGGAAATGGTGGATTGAACCAGGACAGAGTTAGTAGAAGAGAAAGATAAATTCAAGTTGTATTAGGCAGGTATTCCAGATAGAATTTCCTAATTTATTAGATTGGGGAAAATGATCTCCCTGTTTGATTTGGCGTGGAACCATATGCGAACTGCTCAGCTGGGAAGCATATAACCGACAGTGGAGAAAGTATTCCTAGATAAGCGGGAGAGATTCAAGTATAGATATATGACATGTTGGCTACCAAGCACTACAGCAGATATCAGAAGTCACCCAAACGTACAAAACCTGTCCTCACTTCTCAGTGACCTTACAGTTTGTTTAAGGAAATATAAAACATCTGAAGATAAATTTAAACTGCGTATGTTAGAATTTTATAGTATTCTAGTTTTAACTGTGAAATTTCTACAAGAAAATATAAAGTGCTTTATAATACTGCACTGAACCAGTACAGCAAACAGTTGACAAATGAATTTAGGACAAACTAAAAACTTCTGTACCACATAGGAAACAGTCAAAAATAAAGAAGCAACTTATAAAATGGGAGACTATATTTACCAATTTTATTTCCAATAAGTTAGTATCTGGTGTATGTAAGGGACTCAACTGACATAATTGCAAAAAAAAGAGAGAGAAAAGAAAAAAATCTGATTTAAAATGTGCAAAAGATTTGAACAAATATTTCACAAAATCAGACACATAAATGGTCAGCAAAAAAGGGAAAAATTGCTCATCATCACTAATCACAAAGGATATTCATTCAAAACCACAACAGGACTTAATCTCAAGTAAGAAAGACTATTATCAAACAGATGGAAGATAAGCATTGGTGAGAGAGTGGAAGAAAAAGAAGCTTGAACAGTATTGGTGCCATAAAAATGAGAAAAATTATGAAACAGTGCAAGCCCTTCAAAAGACAAAATAGAACTACTGAAAAATCTAGCATTCATATTATATATATGAAACTATAATTTCCAGTTCTGATGCTCCATAAATCAACAATTAAGATGGAAAAGATTTAAAATATTATAACAGGAATGACATTAGATTTATAAGGGCTTTTATTATACTGATATGACAATCTTTTCCTTGTATAGTATAATTCATATTTTACAGTGACCCTTAGAGTTGGTCTTGGCTTATCCATGTGATGGATTTGAGAACAGATAATTACTAACCAAAGAAGGCGTCAAAACCTAAAATCAAACCTGCATTGTATTTTCATATTCTCCGCCATAGAAAGTTTGATATTGAAACAAGAATGAGACACCAAGGAGAACATGGGCTCAATTTGAGAAAAGAAAGGCAGAAGTTCTTACAAGGATGTTTCTACAGCTGTGAACCAATGATCAGCAGAAACATCCGTTGGCATGGGCCAGGACGTTAAGGGCATTCTTGTAGAACAAAGGGCAACACCTATTGCTGTAGTATGTTTTCTTGAAACACACCATTATTCAAAGTCATAGCAAGTTCTCATACAAGAATGATGAAGGAGGTCAGACAGAGATTTCCAGGTGTCTGGACCCTATAGATTTATAATACTCATTAACATTCTTGAGGCTGCAAAGTTGTGACCTAGAGAGATACAGAGTGCAGGAGAAACAGCATTCAGGTTTCGTTGTGAAACAAAAAGGATAACATTAAAAAACAGCAACAAAATGCTGTGATTATGAAAATAGGTAGAAAGAATACAGCTTGTCAATGCATAAAGACAGAGACACTTAGGTTTACATCCTGATTTGGATCATAACATGTCACTGAGGTGGAAATGTCTGTCCTATCCCATCACATGAGCAATATCTCATGGTTAAAAAGAATGATAAATAAACCTCTCTTCTGAGCAAACACCAGGCCAATCTCATAGTAGGTAAGAAACCAACGATTACCTCTTTTATATGACACAGATTTCAGATACTGGAAATTGCATCAATGGAAGTAGAATTGGTATTCCTTGAAATTGAAATAAAAATATTGCATCAATATGCAATTTCATTGCATTTGACAAGCTACTAAAAATACAAAATAATAAACTTATGAGTATTTGTTTTGGTAAACCTTTTCCCTTAATTTGTGCCCAAACTTCCGATTAAACTTACTCCCTTAAAAATGTAAATTATAATTGAGTCTATTTTAAAAACAAATGAGAAATAGGTTTTTGAAAATATTTACTGCTACAAACTATGAGTGTGCAGCTCGAACTATTCTTAGGAATCACCTAAAGTTTCAGAAAGAATATGGGCAAATAGTCTTTTTGTCACATGCATATGTATTCAAAATATGTAAATATGTTTCTCATATCATCTTTTCCGTATTCATTAATTATCTACTTGCATTGTGCTGTAGTTCTACATTACAAGTAAGTAATAATACTCAAGAAGTACAAACTAAGTAATCAAGTATAACAACTAAGAAAACTAAATCTGAACAATACCACTTTTATGTTTATCAACACAGCCCCCAAGTTTTCCCTTTTAAGCTTACGTGACCTGAACCCTTAATTTTTTGTTTGCATTTGGTACACACACGATGGTCTGTCAGTTCAATTCATTTGTGAAATGGGAAGATGGACAGTGGCCACCACTGATTCCTTCCTGAAGAAAAGCATCACGTCACCTTTCAGAGCTAGCTAGAAGCGAGTGAGTACTATGCCATGTTTTATATCTTGTAGGTTGGGAGCGGCTCAAAGATTTATTTTTTCCCATATTGTCATCTGGGTCTGTGGTAGAAGAAGATCAGGAGTTTGTTTAATTCTTGAGGAATCAACTTGCAAAAAGAAAACTTTATGTCCAAATATTTAACTGTTATCACCATATAGATGATAAATTTATGAGCATAAAATAATTAGAGAAAAATTAGGAGGATAAAAGGAAGGGAAGCAGAAGTAAAAATATTTAAGATGCATCATGTACATGAACTAGATATCCACACAGAATCATTACATGACACAAGCATGAGCTAGAAGAATACAAACAATAATAAAAGAAAGGGGGATCTAGAGATGGAAGGAGGGACATGGATGTGGAAGGAAAGGGGGATAAAAAGAGTCAATGTACGTTAAGTATATTTACATACTCCCCGAGGCAGATGCAAGCTTCATGTACTGTAAACATGTACTCACAAAATAAAACAAAAAAGAAAACAGAAAAAATGAACAATTATATAAAGCAAAGATAACTGCAAAACCATGGTGATTACTTGCAACATTAATTGAGGAAAATCTAAAAATTGGAAAGTATTTGTACATCTTGGTCCTAGGTAGAAAATAAAAGCAAATATGTCAGATTCTTCATCTCCAAGGATCCTATGTTATTTCTGTTTCTGTATTTTTATGTTATTTCTTCACCTAGTGAAGTCTATAGTAAATATTGTAGTCTCTATCCAAAAATAAAATAATTAAAAGCCATTTTTTGATTTCTTAAAGTTACCAATAAGAAAGGCTAATAATTGTAAGCTTTGCAAAACCATTATGATCAAAGGAAAAAATAAAAAATGTTATAAAGCTGGATTGTAAATATTTGCATAGAATCCATGATTTCATAAGATTGCATTGTTTCAAATAATTATAGAGATAAAAAGCCAAAAAAAAAAAAAGGACTGATCTTTGAATTCATGATTAAAGGGTAAATAGAAGTTTTCCAGGCAGATGCTGATATGGCTTTAGATTCTGTACTCCTTAGCACTTTGAATTTTTGTATTATTAATACTCATCTAGTGAAGGTTACACTAAATATTGTAGTCTCCCTCCAAACATAAAAAAAAAAATAGAAATCTGACATTTCTGGTCCCAACCGTTTTGAATAAGGGATACTTAACCCATAGTACTTTCTCTCAGTGTTTCCAGGAAGACCAAAAGAGCACCAAATGACATTGGGTAAATTATATCTTCCAAGAATTAACTTACAATTGAGAGAAAAGTGCCAAGTTTCATGGTGGAAAGAAATGCTAAGTCTTGTGGTTAAAGCAAAGAGAGAAAGGAACTGAAAAACTCTTTAAGGGTATAAAAAGGATGTATATTTTAAGTAAGCATGAAACTTCTTTGCGTTATTCTAAAAATATTTTACACACGGGGCTGGGGATTTAGCTCAGCAGCACAAGTGCCTGCCTTGTAAGCACAAGGTCATGAGTTCGATCCCTGGTATCAATTTAAAAAAATTTTTTTTTTACACAGCAAATACCCCACTTCTTTAAGGATTACTAACACTCTGGTATTTATTGCTAAGGGGAACACATACCTTTTTTATATTCTTAAATGGAGTGTTCACTAACTGGTTAATTTGACAGATTTTTTTTTTCTCCCTAGGTTAGGTTGCTTTCTCTGTATGTAATGGTGCAAAACACAAATTTTAAGAGAATTTTGATTAATTATCTTCAATATTTATATGAAAATGTCTGGAATTTTCCTTTTTAAACTCTGTCTTCAAAATCTCAGCCTTGGTGCTGAGCTCTGGAAATGGCATCTATGCTTTGCATGGTCACAACTCAATTGTTTGGAGTTCGTTGGAATTTTACTAGAAAAAAGGCAAATTTCAGAGTGTACCTCACTTGAAAAGATTTCCTTCTGTTGCTAAAAAAATGGATTTTAAAATACATCCATCTATTGTTACCAAATACTGCCACTTTTAGCCATTTTATCTCCACTTTCACAAAGACTACATTGAAGTCAAGGAGTAATTTGTTCTATTTTGATCCTTTTTGGGGATATATATATATATATATATATATATTTCAGTTTTTCATTCAGCCATCAGAGTAAGCATTGAACAAGGAATGAGTCAGGTACAAAACATATTATTGAGGATTTGTATATGCTCTAAAGTGATGTGTATAAACACTATCTTCTTACCCAGACCATAAAAGAGCACAAAACCTTATGATCATATTTCAAGTAAGAAACTTTAGAGGAAAAAAGTAAAGTGACTTTTTTAATGCCAATTAGCAAAGTTAGAAATGATAAGAACTGAACAGCTGCATTCTTCATACTATGGAAAATATCTTCAGGGATTTTGGAGGGTTTATGTAAAATTTATCTGTTCATGAAATCATTGAAGCAAAGGATAAACTTTAAAAAAAACCTTTTCATTTTGTCTTTGTTTCTTCCTATCATAAACAATTATGAAGTTTCTTAGATTAAATATATAACCTTCAAGCAGAGGAAGATTTCATATTAGATAAAGCCACGATCTACTACCCAAGGAATTTCTATCAATTTCTTCGATAGTTAACAAAATATTTATTAATTAGATTGTAAAAGTATCCTTAATGGACACAATTAAACCAATCAAAGTCTAGTCATTTTCTATGACAAGACAATTAAGCATTCTGCAAGAATCACTAACCACCAGTAAAGGTAGAGGAGTCAGTGCCACAGGAAAATCCAGAGTTTGTGTCTTGTGAAGTTATTCCGTGTTACCTTTCCTCACTTTCAGCTAAACATTGAACTGACAGAGAAATCATTTTATTGAAACAGTTCCTTTCAGTACCTTGGGAAATACTATGAGGGGGGAATAAGTTACGAGGCAAATTTTATCTGTTGAATGTGTCCTAAGCCTGTTGTGTGGTATGTAGACTGCTTGCAGAAACAATACCATAATAGAATAGTTACATCCCTAGAATCATTAAGCTATATTTAGAAGTAACAATCCAATTAAACGTTAGAAAAATGATTCTTTGCAGGCACAGAGGCACAAGACCTTAATCTTAGCTACTCATAAACTTGAAGCAGGGCGATCACAAGTTTAGGCCAGCCTGGTCAATTTGGGGAGATCATGTCTCAAGATAAAATGAAAAGGACCGGAGATATGGTTCATTGGTGGACCTTTTGCCTCATATAAACAAGGCCCTGGATTTGATTCCCAGCACTACAAAAGGAATGAATGAGGAAAAAACAAAAACAAACCACAAACAAACAAACAAAAAGTTAGGAAGGAAAGAAAGTAAAGGAATTCCTTATATTGTATGATGAATCTTGTAGTTATAAAATTACATTCTTATGTAAACTTTATGCTAGGAGGCTAAAAAAAGAGCTGTCTAAAGTCAAGGAACAAATTTAGTGAATTCAGATATCCATTTCCGGACAAAATGAACAGGAAGCTGCTTTACCGTCATGTCTGAGACAACAAAAAACAGCCTAGAAAAAGAAAAACAGCAAAAATAGGTAAACGTATGAAACAATTACTTGCATGAGATTGAATAGTAACTAGTTAAAGACAGGTGATTCTGAGAGGTGGAAATTAACTTAAATAAACTCTAAGATTGCTTGAGCCCACCAGCTAGAGGGTCCATAGAATAAGGTGCTGGAAGAACATAAGATGAAACTTGAGGTCTCCCTACATTGGAAGAATAGTTTCCAAAGATGAAGAAATGTGAAAGCTTATGAGTTTGTAGAGAGAACAGTGCTAGGAAAGAGAAGACAGCAAGGGCAGAGCAATCTGGAAATCACACAGGGTCCCACTGCAATCTCAACTAAGAGCCATCATCATAATTCACAGGACACCGAGGAAAGTAAACAGGGAATTTTGAATTTGCAATGTAACAAAAACCAAACCTGGGCTAAAAGCATGTCTGATCAGTGTAACAGAGTTTAAAAGCAAGGTGCAAAATGACCAAATTATTTCCAAATAATTTAACTGCATCTTGCAAGAGATATCAGTAACATTTATATGAATGCAAAATATCCGGTGCCTAACAATGATAAAATTCACAATCTCTGCCATTTAATTAAAATGTTCCACATATTCAGAGAAGCAGGAAAATATGACTCATAATGAGAAAAGTCAATTGAAATGCTTGCAGACCATAATAGAATAGTACACAAAGATATCAAAACAATGTAGGAAAAGAAAGATACTTGGTATGACTAAGAGTAGATTAGCATACTAGAAAACAGATTAGTGAATGTAAAAATAAACACAAATTATCCAAAATAAAATACAGAAAAAAGACTGGAAAACAATGAACAATGTTTCCGTGAGCTGTGGGACAGCTTTAAGAAACCAGATACACATATAATTTGAGGGGAGATGAGTGGCTGTAAAAAAAAATATTGAAGAAATAATGACCACAGTTTTTCCAAATTTAATGAAGAACCAAGAGGTTCAAAGTACTTCACTCACAAGCAGTAGAATGATAACCATACCAAGGTACATTGTAATAGAATTGCCTCAAATCATTGATGAATCTAAAATCCTTATAAGCAAGTGGAGGAAATATATAGATAGAAGTTAAAAAAGAATGTAAAATTCTGAAAAGCAGATATAGGAAAAATATACATAGGAGTTTAAAAACATGTATCTTCTCAGCAAAAATAATATAGCTCAGAATTCACTGCAATAGTACCCTTTAACATACTGTAAAAGCAAACCTCATGAAACAAAACCTTGTCAGTTTATACTTCTAGACTAAGTGAAAATATTTTTAATAAGGTAAATTAAAAATTATCAGAAGATGCATAAAGCAGAATTTCATAGCTAGGAGACTTACATTATAAGAAATATTGAAGGAAGTTCTAACATACCAGGTGAAACATAAACACACATGTGTGTGTACACTCACACACACACACACACACACACACACACACACACAGGAATGAAAGACACCAAAACTTGATAACTAGGTGATCACACCGAAGAACCTTGGTTTTCTATTATTTAGTTCATGCAAAATATAATAAGCTATCAAACGTAGCAACAGCATGTTGCAAAGTTTATAACAAATAGAAATAAAACATATGAAACAATACCACAAAGGTTAACACTAAATCCGAGGAATCTAGATAGTCTGTACCAGTAATGCATAAATTTCAGGACACATAGTAACATTGACAAAGACTGTCACTTTATCCTAAATGTTGTCTGCCTAATAATGAGAAAATTGCATAAGTCAAAAATTAAAGAAGTTCAATAAGAAAGAGGGAAATCCACAGTTACACTGGGAGGTTTAGAGTCTTTGTAATAGACAGAATAAAAAGGCAAAAAATATAGAAAATGAGAACAACACAAAATCAACTCGAGCAAATTTTCATTTACAGCATGTTTCACTCTAAAATAACAGTCTAAACATTACTTTCAAGGACACACAAAACAGTTTTTTAGATACATTATATTCTGAGCAATAAGAAAAATCTCAATAAATATAAAATAATTAGGTCAATACAATATATATTCTGTGATCACCCTAGCATTGAATTAGAAATGAGTAACAGAATATATCTGGAAATTCTCTCAATGTTTGTATGATAGTTAACTGATTTTGCCAATTTGAGGAAGAAACACCCAACTAAATTGAGCAGAAGGGTTCTGGTTGTGACCAAGGGGATTTACTGAAGAGAAGACCCACTTTAGGGCAGCTTGTTGCCTTCCTGTATGAGGGGGAACAAAGTGAGGCCTGCTTCTGGCTCCTTAGTGAAGCTCCAGACTTGGCCTTCACCTTGGACATCATCTGCTATCTTCTAGCGGACTTTTCAGTCATCAGGGAACACTCTTCTGCTCCTGATATGGACTCTCACCAGAAACTTCAGAGAGCTCCAGGCCTTTGACTGGATCCCCAGTGGGCACACAGACCTTTTGCACTCATGCACACTCACTCTGTGAGTGTCTGCAAACCAATCTTGTAAATTCTTATATATTTGTATATCTCTCATTAGAGCAGATTCGCTAATAAGAATTGACTGATTAAATTTGAAACAGAATGAAATGTCTATATCTACATGATTGGCTGGGTATGGTGGTGCCTGCCAGCAACACCAGCATCCTGGGAAGAGGATACCAGAGGAACTCAGTTTTGAACCCAACCTGGGCAACTTAGTAAGACTCTGTCAAGAACAAAAACAAAAAGCCAAAAAAAAAAAAAGAGAGAGAGATAATGAAGAAAAAAAAAGAAAGAAAGAAAAGAAGCAAAAGAACAAGCCTGCTGGGGAAGTAGTTCAATGTGAAGGCCTGAGTTTCATTTCCCCAGTACTGAGGAAAATACACACATACACGCACTTGACCTTTTAATTTTCTATTCATTTATATTAGATGCTAATAAATTACAATGTTTTGTGACTCACTCTTGGGCATTGTCACATCTGGTGTATTCTTAGCAAAGAAAAATGCATCATTTATGTTTAAACTGTCCCCATATTTTCTCAAGTTAACTTATTTAATGAGGTAGAAAGAAGGTCTCACGCATTGTGGTTAGTCACAAATGATGTGTGACTGGATAAATAGTAACTGCACATCAATCTTTCTGCCTTCATGCTATGATCTACCAGCAGGAATAAATTAAATCATTAATTTCATTGCCACATTCGTGCATACACATTTTCACAGTATGTCACTACCTGTAACAATCTTATTCCTTAGGATTTCTACATTACCTTTACAAGACTGGTTACTGTTAAAATAAGATTTGTTAAAATTTGAAATTGTATACCTGTAGACAATCATGAAAGTCAAAGCCATCAAGTAAAGCACATATTTATTCGACTATATTTATTTTTTAAAAATGACGCAATAGACAAAAAAATTAAAGATTAATTGGAATGGTTTCTTAAAACCCACTCTCTGCACTCAAAGTATTTATCATATTAACTTTAAATATGTGTTATTTTCTTTAGAAAAAAATTCCTGGCAGGCAAAAATGGACCTGGTTAAAATTTTTACTCAACATAAATTATATTTCCAGAAGTCAAGTAAAGGTCAAATATTTGTTGAATTGATTAATAAATAGATACATATAATCATTATATATCTACGAGTATATATGCATGCATAATATTTTTTTTGTGCCGGGGATTGAACTCACAACCTTGTATTTGCCAGTCAGGCGCTTATACCACTGAGCTAAATCCCCAGCCCTGCATAATACGTTATATGTAAAATATTATGAAAGTCAGGACCATCAAATAGTAACATATTATGTTATTTTTATATTGTAATGAATCACTTATAGATTTAAAAATTTCAATATAGTGTTTTAATATTAAATATCTCTGTATCTGAAATACCCTGGTGGATTTTCTTCATGAATATACAGTATTAAACTGCGAGTACCTTTAAAATTATGCATATCAAACTTTCTTGTACATTATTTGTGCTGTGTAAAAGACATAATTGGTAAAAAGCACGTTTTTTGTGTTTTTAATATATTTAACTTATAATCCAACTATTTCACAAAACTTTGTTTCTTTTTTGTGTGTGTGGGCAGGGTTGAGACAGACTCTTTTTTGCGTACTCCAAGCCAGCCTTGAATTCGCTGTGTAGCCCAGATTCAGAATCACTGTTCTGCTGCCCCTTCCTCCCTGCATGCTGAGATTACAGGTGTGCATCACCACACACAGCTCTGAACGTCCTTCGTTATGAGAGTTTAGAAATTTTTCAAAATATGTAAAAATTTCACAATATAAATGTATAATGTGTTGAAATGATAGTTCTTAGTATGGAATGCAATGAAAGGTTGATCTTGTGTATAAAATAGAATAGTTTACTTAAAAGCAATACAAAGAATTAATGTGTCTCTACAGAAAACTTCAGCGGCTAAAAAGACACGCTAATGCTCCTCAGTGTTTATTTGATATGTTCTACTGATTTTTTGCTCACAAAAAGTCACACATACTTTCAGGTATCTTACAATCTACCTATGAAATATATAATTAATTTTTTCATGTCTTAAATAGTAAATAGCTGGGAAAGCTGCCATGCCTTAAGTATTTTCTTCTACAATGGCAATGATTTGACTGATTTGATATTTCTCACAGACTTGAACTCAATTTCACAGTATTTTGAGTATTTGCAAGAATAATGGTTTTAGTTTCTCAATGTTTTAAGGAGTACTCAAAATATAGATGGGAAATTAAATTATTTTGTCTCAGAATTAAAATTGTATACTCACTAAAGATACTGTTTTAAGTGTCATTGTCTGAGAACAGTATATTTTATATGCATTCATAGCAACAAAGAGAAAAACACAGACCTCTTCATACAATGAATGATAAACACAAATCAAATGCATGTTTCTGAGCTGCATAGTAGGTTATTATCACTCAAAGGCTATTTGCTGTAATGACAAAAGGAACCAATATAAAAGATACAAATTTATTCTTAAATACAGGTACTGAAAATGCAGCTGAAGAGTTAGCTAAATTTGTAGAGTTTTTTCCACATTATGGAACATAGATAATTTGGAAGGATTTATTTTCTGGAGTTGTTGATTCCAAAAAGAAGAAAAATATTGATGACAAATATGGAACTCTAGGATTTATGCCCTCTAAGTTCGTTTATAGGTTTCTGTCTTTCTTTTTTTTTGTGTGTCTGACAAAGGCAATCAAGTTGTGTAAAAAGAACTTACCTATAGCTTGACGAATCAGACTTTTCTACTGCATTTTTGCTTTTCTAAAAATTGTTTCAGGCCATTTACAAACAAGTATGAAAACATGAATTTGAAAAACCAAGACAAAAGTAATTAAAATGGGGTCTCAAAACGGAATTCTTGTGCAAAACAAATGTAGAGAACAGAAGAGAATCCATAAATATAGACATCACATCATATACAGATTAAATGTACAATATCCCGGCTGGAGATTTGATTGTGACCTTAGGTAAGGTCTATTTAAAGCTGTTACTGTTCAAAATAACAAAAAGTGTAAGCATACATAGACAGCAAAGTCTCAGAAAAAATGTATTGGGTTATCACAAAGAGCAATACAGTTGTCCCTTGGTAAACATGGAGAATGATTCCAAGACCGCTTCAGGTTTCAAAGTCCTCAGATGCTCGTTACTTCTATAAAATCGTGTCAGGTCTCTGTATAACCCACTCACTTCTTTCCGTGTACTGCAAATTATCTCTAGATTGCTTCTTATACACAGTCTAAGGTAAATGTTAGGTGAGTACTTGTATTGTTTAGGAAATAAAGGGAAGAAAGTTTATACATGTTCAGCACAGAAACAATTTTTCCCAAATATTTTTGGTTCCCACTTCACTGAATCCAGAAATGCAGAACCAACAGATTTGGAGTGCTGAGCACATGTTCTGGGTTAGGCTTTTCTTAACTTTTTCACAGGCACTGACACAGCTGAAAGTGAAGTGAACTCAAGAATTCTTGGAGTATGTCTGAATATGCAATTCAAGCATTAAAAATCCTTACCCAAATTCCTCCCTATAACATTTAAAATTCAATTTACTGGTGTGTAACACACATCACAATGTGTATCCATTTTCATAGTGTAATTTCATTGGTATTGCTAGATATATTTGACTAAGTTATTTCTAGCATAATTCTGATAAGGAACAGAGCTATCACTCTCATGATTTGTCTAATCATTACCCTACCTCCTGCTATTTAAAACTTATCTTTAAATTTCTGAATTTGTCATAATAAAAATACTTTTGATATTGGAAGATAAAACAGTTGAATTTTTGAAAAATTGACATTTCTCTAATTTTTTTCTTTTAAAAAGCAAAACAGAAAGGATAAAAATGATACAAAATTTTGAAAAACAATAGGAAATTAATACTACTTAATATATTGCATATTTTTAATCTTAGAAGTAGTTGTTCAGGTTATAAGATCTAGGCACAAAAATAATCAATCAAACAATGACAGCACAAACTGTTCTTTTGGATGAACTAACAGAGATTGGTAGCATATTTGATTCTTTTACTCACCCACAGATGTAAACAAAATGAGAAGACTGATATGTATAGTTTTCTTTAACTACCATTGCATTAACTCATTTACTACACATATTAAAATTGTATTTCATGAACAAGAGTACCTTTTTTTTACTTTTGTTCTTTTCTTTTTTATGTCTATCATTCATATACCATGAATAGCTCTCTGAATTAATGTTCAGATAACCTTACTATATAAGTAGATATACCTACCTGAATTTACTCAATTCTTCATTATTGATAAAATATGCTTGATTTCATATTATTGCTTTAAAAAAATTTAGCAAGTAATTTTTTTAAAAAATGAGACTTATTGTTGCTTTCATTGCTATAGTTTCCCTAGATTGGAATTGTTTGAAAACAACACTCCAAATATTTTATTAAAACTAGTATTTCTGGGTATTTTATATTTCTCCCCAAAGCTAAAATAAAACTGCAATGTCTAAGTACTGAAAGTCTTAGAGTATATATTTCTTACCCCCACATATGTAATTTAAATGAAAGCAAAACCAATAATGCAGGAAAAGTAGGACAATTGAATGCAGTCCTTTTTTCATAAAAGATATCAGGTTCAGCTTTTAAAATGTTGACTAATGCAATATTCAAATAAAATTTTGGAAATCTTTCATCTTTTGGAAGTAATGCAATACAGTTTCTACCAACATTAGATACCTACCTTTACTATACCTTCCTTAGTAATACTACATAATATAAAGCTTCAAAAAATATGACAATAAGGACAAGAAAGTATATTTTATATATTTGTATTAACTTTAACTTGCATTTTTTTAAACTACTGGTCTGAAAATTGTGTCATTATTTTATTGACCATTTTCCTTTATTTCCTTAGAATTTGACATAAAAATATATTTTAGAACTATGTACACTTGCAAAAAGCTAATAGCTAATAGGAGTTTTTCACTTTCTAAAGTACCACTGTAAGATAATTCCAGCATAATTTCTTGCATTTTCATATTACATTGTTATTTGGCAAATGCTAATACCAAACCACAGGACATTTAACAAATTTGTCCAAGTTTACTCAATTAAAAAATTGTCACTTTTTCCTCATGTCCATATGCCTGAGCAATCTCAAGATAGAACCTTTATATCTTTTATTGCTTTATGCTGTAATATCTGCTAGTGCAAAATAGGATACTTGTTTATTTGATAGTTATTGTTTAGACACCTGTTATGTATTGCATGGTTTGCCATACAAAGGGAACACAGAAGTTAAACAAATTTTGTTTTATTCTGCTCCACGACGCGTTGAAAGCTAAGGGAGTAAATGCACATTATCGGAGGTGGGAGAAATATTTCAATTCCTGGAAAGGCCTGAAGCCAGCAAGGTGCTCCAGCATCAAAGAAGCTTCTGGAGGATGGAGAATTTGTGCCTATGTAAAAACAAAAACAAGATGGTAGGTGATGGAATCTCCATGTGGAGGGTGTTTAAAGATAAATATAGAGGTGAACAGAGAAAAACCTTCCACATAGCTGTGGAGCAGCATGTAAGGAAAATACAGGCCTGGACCTGGACTTTTTGTTATAGATACTTCATTTTATTTAAGCAGCAAAAAGAAACTTCATTTGAAATTTAGTGCAGTGCCAAGTGGGTGATTCCAAGGGATTCCCTGGATTCCAGGGGCATGCAGTTCAGAAGGCTTCAGTGGGGCGCTTTGAAGTAGTGTGGAGGAGAGACACTGAGCACCTGTGGAAATGGCAGTGGCTGCACTGTTGCAAGTGGTTGTTGCTCTTTGATTTTGTGTTACTCCCCAAAGCCACCAATCTGCTCTCTCCTTTGTTCCCCAGTCATTCACTTGCACATTCATTTACTCACCATTCATCTATTTAACTGATATTTATTTTGCTGCTTTTATGTACCAAAGACTACTCTAAAAATCACCAAGGATGCAAAAGTAAATAAAAAAGTCTCACATTCATCTCATTTATAAACTTATAGTACAATTTCCCTACACTTTATAAAAGTGCTATAAGGCTTATTTATTTTGGGATAATTTCAACTTTTATTACCCCAAAGAAAATATGATGTTTAGTGACATTTTCAGCTCTAAGTCAAAGGGGGAGATATAATGGATCAGAAAAACCACTTTCTTGAAATTATATCCTTGCATTTCAACTCATGAAGTCACTTACAGATATAGGGGAATGAAACTCCTGACCTACTATATGTCTGGTATGAGTTCATGTTCTCTAAAATTGAAGAATGAATTTTAGGAACAACGGAGTTTAAAAGCAGAATATATTTAATGAGAGAAAGAATGCTTCTATCTGAGGGATAGAAAGGGCCCCAAGCAGATTACCAGGAACCCTGTCTTTTCTAGGGATTTTTATAGTGTAAAATCATGACTTTAGATGGGTCCAAGGTGGGGAAAAATGGGAACTCGCAAGGTAGGCGTAAGGTGGGACAGGCATGTGGTCAACCAGTAAGATTAATTGCTCAGGTAAAATTCGTTCAATTAGGAGCAAATGGGGGAGTCACCCACCTCTAAGCGGGCAAGCTTAACAGCAGTGACTGTTCCTGAAGGGGGTTGGCATGCTAACTCCTGACTTCCTCCAGGTGATAGAGAACTATTTGTACTATAAATCCTTAGGGTGTGGTTGTATTTGCTTTGCCTTTTGTCTTGAGATCTGATCCACAGCAGGAGGTGCCTCTCTCCTCAGAGGTCAAATATATCTGAACTTCTGCATGGCTCCTTTCAGGGTCGAGTACCTGTGTTTCTAACTCAGCTGCCTATAACACTACCATCACACCTTCAACCCTTATTTGCAGTATATTCAGTTTATTTTCTGCAAACTTGAACCTTGAATATTTTACCTATGTTAGCTGGTTTAACCTTTGTGACAACATGATTCATTCAAGATTGTGATAGCTAGAATAATGACCCCTCATTAAAGGTCCATGCCCTAATCCTTAGAATCTGTGAATATTTTACGTCACATTACAGAAGGAATTTTATTGATGTTATTAAGAATTTTGCAATGGGGAAAATATTTTGAGCTATCCAAGTATGTTCAGTTTAATCACATTAATTTAATCACATAAACCCCAAGAGACAAATTAATCTTTCCCTGCCATGATCAGAGAAACAGAGATGGGATACTGGAAAAAAGAACAAACAAATGGCAGTTTTGGAGGGGTGCATGTTGCTGCCTCTGATATGGAGGGTTCTGTGTGCACCTGCCTGGGATGATCCCCTTTTTTCCATTCTGTCCCTGCCCCTTTGTAGGGAGTATGGAAGTGATCCCCAGATCTTCCTATGCTATCACTTGTTAATGAAGACACTGTCCATGTCTTTATACATTGCCTCTTCATAGATTTCTGCTTGACTTGCCCAGTTGGAGTATGCTATTTATTTCTGGTCAAGAAACTGAGTTTTCTTATGAATTCAGGTAAGAAGCACAGGACATAAAAAAGAAATAAAATTCTTCTAATAATGCAGTCTTCTGTTTCAGGTCATTCCAGAGGCTTAAGTGCATCATTGACCACCATGACTATCTCCTCCTAATAAATGGTCTGTTTTGATCAAATTAGGTCTTCTTGAAAAATAATTTCAGTTCTGACTAAAAGCATGCTGTCTAAACCAGTGAAAAACATTCCATTAAATCTAGGGATTAATATGTTTTTGATGTAAGAGTTGGAAGCAATGTGCTGAAAGGTACTAAGAAAAATAAGGTAATGGAAGTTATAGCATTTAGAGAAACAAACCATCAATAATAAAAACAGAATCATTTTGAAAGTTCTAGGTCTTGTAATATATTTCTTCTTTTATTTGATGCAGCAACATAAATAGTAAAACATCATTTGTATGAAAGAGAAGTATTTATTACAAAAAAAACCTGAAAACACCATGAATCTCTGCAGAGAGGCACAGTGAAGTATATTCTAGTTTATATACTGGCTATAGTTCGTTGCCGTGTAAAATGCTGTGTTATTTCCAAGAAAAAAGTCTCTTTCTATGTCTCTTGCTGACTAACAGTTGAGGACTCTATTTCAATTTAACTTTGCATACATTGACCAGTCATCATCTTAATGCTTTATTCATTTTAGGATGTTGACAGTGGTGAGAAAGGCTATTTATTTTCAGGAGAGCTTTGGAGATGGGCGGGAGAACAAATTCTTATCTTGGACAAAGCAATAGAATACTCAGCCATAGTTGTCTCATTTATAGACAATATAGCTTTCTGTGGTCTAACTACTGCCTTATAAAATTCTTGTGAAGATAAAAGAAATGAGGTTTTATAACTCTACCTTAAAGCTAGACGTTCTCAAAGTCAGACATTGGTGGAAGACAATAGATTTTGGTTGGATTATGAATCTACTATTGCTTTACATGACCATCATAAGGATTTGCCTCTAAACCTTACAAGCCCAAAGGTTAATTACAACTGCTTTCATAAAGAACTCCTGTCCAGGTAGGGGTAGGTTTGACTTTAGAACTTGCAAGATATCCCATGGAAATACATGGAGCATGGAGTTTTCCACCATTATATTTATGGGTTTTGAAGTAGGTATTGTAAAAAATATAAGAAACAGAAATTGTCAAAGTGTCAGTAAACACTTGCATTTGAATCCTTTCCAAAGGCAGGTCTTTACCAAACTGGCCAGTTTAGTTCATTGGTTTCAAATACAGGTATGGTTTCAATAAGATTGTACCATATAAGAGAAATTATTGAAGTTAAGGTTATTTTTCTCTATTCTCATTATTAGTTTAAATTAGTGTTGTTGTGCTTTTATTTCACAAATTCATATACAAGGTGATCAAAGTATACTGTAAATGTTTGAATTTAAAATATATTTTATAGTAAGAGACACATTACCATTAATTCCCTTAAAATATTCCATCTTTCTTCAATGTACGACTGATTGATCTTCCATTTTTGGAAGTATTTTTAGAAGTCCTCTTTTATAACATTTTTACAAGTTATAATTGAAAATATAGTAAATGCCATTGCTATGTGTGCCCTCCCGTGGAAGGCCAGGTTGTAGAAACAATGCAGTGTGTTCACCTCTACTTTATTTCATCCACTTTATTCACTGGAGCTGGCAAAATAGCTTCTGGCTCTTCCCCAAAATCAAAATGCAAGGCAAATATTTTACTAAGATTCAGAAGATAAAAGAGGCCATGACAACACACCTAAGGACACTCATGAAAGAGGATTTTCAGAAATGCTTAAGAAAATGGCAAGAACAATGGGATAAGTATATTTGAAGGGAGGGGGTATTTTGAGAGAGGATTAGTGACAATCTATATTGGTTGTATTAATTTTTAGAAATTTAAACTTTCATCAGAGTTTTCAATTATACAACATAAATTAATCTTTATCAACACATTTAAAATTTAGAAATTTCGACTGGAGTTTTAGATCAGTTGCACAGTGCTTGTCTGGCAAACATGAGGTTCTGAGTTCGATTCCTGGTACAAAAATGTTGGAATTTTCAGCAGGTACTGTGCCAGTAAAAAAGAAGGAAAAAGCTGTGACTTATCCAGAACTATACCATTATAAATTCACAGACACGATAATACCAAATACAGGATTCTTCATGGTAGAAATAGGAGTAACAGATTATGTATTTCCTATCTTTTCAGATCTCTTCCTTCATAGAAAGAGGAGCCCTTTCTTCCCTTCTTCACATTCTCATCTCCAGATTTTATCATTTACTCAGCACAAGCTGTTTTCACATTGACTTTGATTACCATTTCATCTTACCCTGATTTTTATATATAAATAATACATATTTATACTTACAAAGGTAAAATTTCTTAGAAATCTGCACTCTTCTTTCAAGATAGTTGATATCTTTTGACAATATTTAAATTTCTTATAAAGTATTTAATGACTGAAATTATGGAAGAGAGAAAATATTATCAAAAATTACTCTTCCACCTATCACTTTTACTAGAATAAACTAGTAAGGCATAATATACCCAATAATCCCCTTAGGAAATTTAATATGAAATAAGACACTACTACAAAACAAATATATATTTATATCACACACACAGATATATATATATATATATATATATACATATATATATTGAAAATATTACTTTAATCCATGTATCTACTCAATGGATAACCTGAACAAATAAACATGTATTCAAAAATCACGAAATTATATATTTAATATTACAATATTACAATAATATAAAGTCAATGAAAAAGAAATGTCTAAATGTCTTCCAAATGTTAAAAAAAAATGTATACAACCTCTATGTTACACACTTTCTATTCTTTGGCAACTGAAGAAAAGAATTCAGAGGAGAAAAACATTAGAAAGTCCATATTTTGTTGAGTATTTGCATTTGATTTTTCCTTCAATCATCTTTGAAATATGCATTTCTCCTCCCTCTTGGGCAATTTGTAATGCCATTATTATATCTCTACACTGCTGTCTATGACAAATAAAGTAGACTGTGATTTACAGGTAGGCATAGCAAAGGATATTTCAGGAGTGAGGGGATGTGATTTAACTGAAGAGTGACAGATGATTACACATCACCTCAAGCCACTTGTGATATTAAAAATAAATTAAATCCCTCAGAAAAGCAAAGCCGTTCAGTTTTCACATTTATCTGTAAGTGTGATGTTTATTACTTTTGGACTAGAAGCTTATAAAAATATCCTAAACTAGACTGACTATATTCTAAGTTTGAGAGAAGATTTTGTTTTGCTTTGCTTTGTTTTTTGAGGGGAGGGGCAGAGCAATCGTCTTAACTTTGCTGAGTCCTAGAATCCCTGTTCTTTCCATGTCTATATTTTGTATGTGTGGTTCTCGCTATTTATACAAAATTCAGAGTGAGTTTATTTGATTAGAACTGCCAGTCTTGCAAATTTATAGGTAATTGTTATTGTGAGAATATATATGATAAACATATATTTACCAAATACAGGAAATAACAGAAAATTACTGAATTTATATATGTAGTTTACTTTTCTTCAGAAACTAATACGTTTGCTAGAAGAAAGGAAGAAAAAGCACTTATCTGATGCTTGCAAGCACATTCCCACCATACCCTGTCAAACTAAGAAAGCTTTTCACAATCAGCTTTAGAGAAATGCAGAGCATTACTTTAAGACCAGAAGTAAACATTTAAAATAATTTATGATACATTTAAGACTAATTATCGTGGTAGATAAGTTAGCAATTTGCATACGTTTAATATTTTAGGAAATTATATAATTCTCTCTGAATTTAGTTATATATTTGTGTGTAAAATTGTTTTAAGTAGGCAATCAAGTTTTTTTAGTTGCTTCTAAAAATAAGATTCAGTTCCTGTGGGAAGAGGAATAATAGTTTTTAAGCATTTAATTTGATCCACATACACTAGTGCAACTATTTGAAATATGGAGGAAACAGTCAGGTCATAGACACTTCTCAGAGTAGAGGCAAAGCAGCGATGGTGGTGACCTTTACCACGACAATGCTGCACAGCAAACGGCATGAGCTAGGGTTTTGTCTTAGATATCCGTGGGTGAGAAGACAGGCGCAGCACACACCTCTCATCATCAGTCAGACCAGTCCACCCAGGTTCTCACAGCAATGGCAACGCACGAGAACAAAGGAGCCTCAGTCTGCAAGCTCCTTTCAGGTCTCCAATTACAACACATCTCTTGGGCTAAAGCGCATCAGGTATAGCTGAGTCAGCAGAACCCACTAAAAAACATTGCAATGGGAGTAAGGCTTAGTGCACTGGGTCTTTTTCTCTTTCAATCCAACACAAAAATGACATAAAGCAGTGAATGCCAAGTGGTGAGTATAACATTATAATTGATCAGGTAAATAACTAATAGACATGAGTGAGTTCAAACACCTGTTACACAGCTAAAAGCACCTTTCTGAAGCAGATGATCGCAGATGAACTGAGACTTGAAGATTAGTGGGTGCTCGTCAGGACCCCAGAAGAAACAGTGACACTTCTGTAATTGTGACAAGGTGGAAAGGGGATAATGGCTTTAGTGTAACTCTAGGGACACTGTATGATAGTATGTCACCTGCTGATGTTGGAGATACTAATAACTTTGATACTGAAAAATTAACAGTTGAGGTTCTAAGAAAGGAAATTGGGAGTCACACTGCAAAGATCCATACTGGGTGGATGATTTTTATTGGAGGAAGTTTAGATTGAGTTAGCAGAAGAGGGTGAGTGAGAAATGCAGAGGGACAGCATCCATGAAATGCGAACACTGGAAGTTAAAAGATAACCATGGCTCTGTCCAAAATACACTCCATTTCCTTATAGTGTTTTTGATACTCAGTACTGATTAACTGATTATGGATTATTTTTATATATAATTTATAAATCTTTTCATCTAAATGATTTACTTCTGAATAAATTTCCCATGTATTTAGGATTTACTGAGCTGTTTTACATAGCAATTTCATTTACCCTTCATCTCTCTTCAGAATTTAATGAACTTTTCAAATGCTTCTAAAAGCTTTTTCTTTATGTTTTGTAATGTATATATTAACTACTAGATTGTGCAGAACCAAAACAAAACCCAAGATTGAAAATTAACAAAAACAAAAAAAAACTCAGGATATTTATAGAATTGGATTTTCTAGCTTAGTTTAATGGAAATAAAGTCATTATCCTAGAAGGAGGTCTACATAAAATAAAGAATAAATTGATGTGAAGAAAGAGATGAGAGCATAAACAAATAAATCGGAAAATGGAACAATTCTGATATGATAATGACAAAAAGATTAATGTAATCATGGGGTAACTAGTTATTCAGCTGTCGTTGAAATATTTGTGAAGTCAATTTGCTACTTTATTATATCTCAAGTTCACTGATGCATGAAGATATGTGTATGCACATGTCTACACAGTTACACGACATGTAAATAGGTTAAGGACCAAGAACATGAATTATCTGCAAACACATTGATGCTATGCAAATTATATGCATAGACTAAATTTTCCCATTTTATGGAAAGGCATGAATGTTTATTTTGAAGCATTAATTGCATTGTAGAAATATAAGACTGTTCATCTAATAGCCATATTGAATTTACAATTTAAATGTAAAAAGAAAGTACAGTATTCAATTTATCTAGTTTTATCAAAACTCACTTCTTTAAAGGTTTGAAAAATCTGGTGGCACCTGTAAGATTTTATTGTGGAATGACCTTAAAGGCAGGTAACGGGTTTATTTATTTCTGTATATTGAAAAGAAAAAACCTGCTCTGTTGGGACCAAGTGCCAAATATGCAATGAAGAATAAATCTCAAGCTATTTCTAGGAACCCAGAGTGGGTTAAAGCAAATAGAGACAACTAAATGACAGACTGCAGTTTGACAGAAGGAGTGCTTGGACTAGGTTCTGAGAACCAAGGAAGAAAGCAGTCAATGGTTATTTCTGCAGTTGAGGTTGATTCTGAGGCTTTTCCCAAGTAACAGCTGTTCTGAGAAATGAAGGACAAACCACTGTAAAAAAAAAAATAATTCCAAAGAGGGAGAGATAACTTGAACACAGATATGAACACATAAAATAGCATGATGTATTCAGAGAGATTCAAATCTCTGGGAATAATAGACATAGTTACCTTGAAGAAAAAAAGCAATATAAGATGGAGAAAATAATAAGTTATCTTTTTATCTTTTTGAAATAAATTAGATAGTAATGGCTAAGTTTTTGAAATCAAGGGAGTTATGCATCCGTAGATACCACTAACTGTCCACGAACAGTTCAGAAGCAAACTCTTTATTACCATGGATCACATCAAATCTTTCTGACGTTAATTTTCAAACATTTCTTTTCTTGGTTTTTCTTTCTTTTTTATCCCTTAAAGGAATTAAATCATGAAACTGGGATCATTGCTCCTTTACATGTTTCCTGGATCTTTTGTCTAGACCGGGGTCTTAAACCTGCTACTCATTCAGAAGCTTTTCTGTGTCTCTGAATGTGGAAATCTTAGCTGTTGTGAGGGGTAAAAACAGTTCTTTGGTTGCAGCTAACAGAGACTGATTGTGGCTAATGAAAATACTTCTCCAAAATATTTACCCAACATAATAAATCAGACTGAGTATTAAATATCACACTGGGTTTAGCCAGAGCCTAGATGGGATCCCTAAGTCTCAGCAGCAAAAAGCTTGCAGACATTTACTGTAGAGTACAACATTTATGGATCTTAAGCTCAAAAATTTCCCTTTAGGAAGCTCTGAACAGGGAATCAATGGTTGCTACCTTGGAACTAAACTGATGTCTAAAATTTAATAAACCATAAGCAAACAGAAACAGAAAGCAGATATAGAGAATGCTTCCCCCACCCTCCTCTGGGCATGTAGGGTGAACCTTCTAGGACCCCAGAAAGTATCTTCTCTTTGACACTTTTTACTTCCTCAACTATGCTTCCATATTGAGCTCAGCTTCTACAGTACCTTTCTAGCCACCTAATTTGGATTCTTATCTGCTGTACTTTTTCTGGCTGTCATTTTATAAAGCTGTTAGGGTACTTCTCCCTTTGTGTTTCCACAGCCCATTCCTTCCTTCTTCTTTGTCTAAGTTCATTGTTTCCCATTTTTGCACTAGCCTAAACTTAAACATATTAGTTACTTTTTTTGGGGGGGGGTGTATGTGTGTGGGAGTTCTTTTTATGTTTTTGAGGTACTCGTGGTCAATTCCAGAGACACTCTACTGTGACTAGGCTTTTTATTTTTTTATTTTAAGACAAGATCTCCATGCATTGCCCAGGTTAGGCTTGAACTTGTGATCCTCTTACTTCCACTTCCCAAATAACTGGAATCATAAACAGTTGTGTACCCTGGGGTTGAAAGTTTTAATAATTGTTCACACCCTCCATATAATTTTTCTCATCTGCCACCATTTTCTCTGTTCTTCCTAAACTCTGCAAAACTCTCAAGTTGTACTGTTCTCCACTTGATGTACCCTCTTTACTTTACCTTATATATGTATTATACTAGTCGCAGATATTTTATTTATAATCATTAAGTCTCCAATGTTTCATACATAATAAATTATTTCTCTTTATTCTTTTAATATGTGCTAATAACTATTTTACCTTCTTGGACTTAGAGGCACAGAATTTAAAACAAAACTAATATGATGTTTTCACTAAGCTAGAAATTCATTCTATAATGGGATAGAAATTCCCAATTATTGCTGTATTGTTCTTAACTTCCATAGCAATGTAAGAGAATCATTCTTTATTGTCTTTTTTGCCTGTCATTTAGGTGAACTCCTGTGGATAAGTAAGTCTAATTTTTGCCAGAGGAAATTGTTTGACAAGTTTAAGCCAATGCTTTAAATTATTTGTAATTTTTTAAGAATACTATACTCTTTTTTTTTTTATAATCATAAAGTTGAACTACTGAAGCATGGCTGAGACGACAACTGCCTTGGAGAGTTGGTTAACGACAGTGGCAGAATTTGTGGCAAAATAATCTTACATTGTTTTAAAATACTGATGTGTTCAGTTTGTATTTTCAAGTAGTATAAAGAAGTGTACATTTGGCAATCTCAAAAAGTTGATCAATAATCTCAGTTTGTATAAAAAGCCACGGTCTTATCTGTTCCTCACTGATAAAGATGGTGTTTGAGTTGGTTCTTTAACAAATGTATTCATTCTTCAATGTATAGAAACTTTGTTTATTTTATAACTTTTGGAGGAAAACCGTCATATTGTTTACTTATATATAGATGTGACATTATAAAGGCAAAATAAAACCTATTAAAGAATTTTGAAAATGATTGTTTATCCCCTCAGAAATAGCAGAGACAGCAAGTTCAATGCATAGCTGGAGGTCAGGCTGAGGCCTGTAAAATGAAGGAAAAGTAACTATCTTTACTGAAAGTACACTGTTAGTGTCACTTGGGCCTCTGTGTAGAGACCAAAGGTATTCACCATTCTAAAATATCCAGGGATATTTTGGTGAAAAATATCATGTAAAAACAATGAAAAATGTTACTTTCATAGGCATGTGAATGGGAAAAAGTACTTTAATAAAGGGATATTACCATATTAGCAATTGGAGAAAAAAGAATTTTATGTAGAATACTAAAAGGTCAAAACAAATTGAAGACCCAAATTTGAGCTGTTGATAAATATAACATATGGAAAATAGCTGAACCGGAGAATGCCAAACACATTCAAGGTGAGGAAAGTGGAAAAGTAGATAGCTTAAAATAGATATATACAGATATAGATATAGACATTTGAAAATAGATATTAGAAAAATAATATTTTCACATATTTTAATTTGTACTGCCATCATAAAAGATTTTGTATCTCTGTTTCCCGTCGATTTATGTGATTGTGTTGAAAACTCTATTGCTAGTATGCTCTATACTTTGATTAGTGTTCCAAAAACGTTATTTATTTTTTAATAATATTTCAGTTTCTTTAAGTTGGATAAAAGACTAATTAGCTCTGGGGAAAAGGCACTAGTAATTAATGGAAGTTTGTTCAGCTATTCACTTGATTGAAACCAATTAAAAGTAAAGAGGTGGAAATACAATTTATTGGAGAAAAATGCTGGAGAAATACATGACTAGTGATGATGAAATTGACTTTGACTAATGACTAATGTTGAAGAAGGAGAGAAAATGGTTAATAAAGAAAAGGAATAGCAATAACAAGAAAAGGATGAATAAGTGTAGGAGAAACAAGTTATTGAAAATATATGGGACGTAAAGGAAACAGCCTTCCACTTTATAAGCTGACCCATTATGTTTTAAGACTAGGAATGAACAGGCTGATAAAATCTTTTGCATTCTGAAAACAGCCAAACCCCGAGAGTGGCAAATGCTTTTAGGGACAGTAGAACATTGTAAAAGGATTTAATGATAAAGCTTATAGGATCAATATGTGAGAAAAAAAGATTAATTGTAAGTTGATTCATCTCTTATTTTATGCTACTCTTCCAATAAGTAATATTAAATATTAATTGTAAATATGACTTGAATAATAAATCACCTCTACAATAATCTGCATTTCAAAATTTTTGAGCAAATTTTCTGTACCTCTTCATTGACCTGTTCAAAATTCTTTTGTAGTGATGTTTCTTGTGTTAACAAAATTGCAAGGCCTTTACAGCTTGGCTGCTGCATCTCTCCAGAAATATGTACGGCCACCTACTCCAGACTCAAGCAACAATCAATTCTTAGGTCCTGTGTTCATGCTGTCCTCCTTCTGGAGCAGCCTTTCTGCCCTCTGACTGTGGATATCCAATTCACCCAACCAGACAGTTCCTATGTGATCTCTACATAAAACTTCCTTCCCTGAAAGTTTATAGGGACTAACCAAATATGTAAAAGATGAGCATCTAACATAGACTCATATTGGGTAACATGGCATACACTGAGAAGTGGGATTAAACATTATTAGATAATAATAAATGGTGGCCAGGCTCTACGAAAAAGTAACCTTAATATATGGTTGCTGAGACTATAAGCTAATACAACTACAAAGAAAATGATTATAGGGATTCTTGAAAATCTATATCTAGCATAGCCATATTTATAGCAGTACAATTCATAATAGCTGAATCGTGGAAGCAGCTTGTATGGCCATCAACAGATGAATGAATAAAAAGATAGTAATTTTACACATGTAGCACTCTGCCATAAAGAAAGATAAAACTGAGTCACTTGTAGGAAAATGAATGCAAGTTGAATCCATATGCTAGATGAAATAAATCAGACACCTGAGCTTAAATGTAGTATGATTTTCCTTATATGAGAAATCCAAAATAAAAATAAACCAAGCACAGAATAAAGGACAATAGGAAATAGGGAGACAGATCTTTGGTAATAGAAAGCTAAACACATCTCCTTCCCTGACACCTTCCACCTGTGACTTAGAATAACCATTTTCTGCATGTATACTTCTTCATCTTCCAGATCACAGCCTGCTTTATAATTTAGTTCATGTTCATGTGTTTGACTGTTCCAATATGCAGTAACATGGGGAAATACATTGATTAGTTTATTGCTCTGTTTCTCCTATGTTCTTTACACAGCAGGTGGTTAATGAATAGCTTTGGCTTGAAATGGACTATTTCACTATAAATTCAAGCTGAAGTTTACATGCCACTGAAAATGAGCAAGTCTGGAAAATGTCACAGTGATTTTCATTCTATGTTAATTACTACAAAAAACATACACACACATATATATGTATATATACATATATGTATATATTATATATGGATTGAACAAAACATGGGAAATAATGCATATTAAAAATTTAAAAGGCTAAATATAAAACAATTAACTGTTGAGATCTTATATAGTCTTATAAAAGTAATGTAGGGAAAAAACCACATTGAAGCTGATGAATAAGTATAGGTCATATTGTGGATATATTATTGATCAAGAAAACATGAAAAAATTATAAGAAGAGGAGAACAATACTATATCATGGGGAAAGAGGTAATGGAAATTCCCATTATCTTTTTTTTTTATGAAACAGGATTTTGTATAAGATTGAGAACTTAGAGGATAAATCAAGTGGGAAAGAGTCTATGAGAAAAATTGCCAGTTTATGGTATACTGTCTTGAAGAATCTGAGATGAAGGTATTAGAAGAGCAGTCTTGGCTTTTTGCTATTTCCTTTATTTTCTTCTTTTGACAGATGTAGAAAATTTAACAAATTGGCCATTTCATATCACACAAGTACATGTCTCATTAGCAGTGGAATGAGTAGGTGATGGGTTCTAGGCTGACAATTGGACATTATTTCAGGTAACAACAGCAATGATGAAAATAATTTTTCAATAAATATTAGGCTCATAAAATTTGGTAAATGTTATCTAGCTTCAAGGTACCATGTCTGACATTCAATTATTGCAGATGTGTGTGAAGAATAGTGAGATGTGGTCTCTTTACTCCAGGAATAATTTCTTGTTCTGATAGTGAAATTATTATTGCAATATGATCAAAGATATTTTCCCCTTCCTTTCTTTCCTCCTTCATACCCAGTTCCCCTTTACTTTCAGGCAATTTCTTCCTATTTCACAATATGTATTACACATTTTGGTTCTTATTTACACTTTCAGTTTTCATACCAGAGAGAAAATGCAGTATTTACATGTAAGAAAATAAGGGTACAGTGGAAACAAAGCTTTGTAAATAAGGAGAGGAAGAGAGGTTACAAGAAGGAGAGAGGAATGAGGTAAAGAAGGAATTATATATCATGTACAGGTACAAATTTCCTGCAATAAATGTGAGCATTATGTATATCTAAAATAATAATAAAGAAATTTAATTTAAAAGATCAAAGATAGTTCTATGCTTTCTAATTTCTTCACTAATTTCAACATTAATAAATTGCTTAGTAACTCTAAGTCTTGATTCAAAATAAGGGCAGCTTGAAAGAAGTGCCAGCCTATCACAGTTTATCTACACTAGAAAAGATAACATTCTAAAACAATGGGTAGCTTGTACAGCTTTAAATGAAATAATTGAAAGAAGGAAAGAAAACAAAAAGACATAATAAGACTCCATGAGAGAAAAAGATAGAATCAAGAGATGAAGTTATACTTAGAAAAAAAATTGCTCATCAGTGGAGAAATTATATGAAGATACTAGAGATAGTTGCTTAAACAGGTGATTAAATATGAGTTCAGTAAAAGGTTTTATGGACACTAGACATTGACCAAACTAGTTCTGAAGTCTGAAATGCAGGTGGGTTTTGAAAAAATATCTGACATGGAACTTTTCCATAAAATTTACTGTGGTCCAGTTTATATATCATAAAAGCCATCCAGGTAAATCAATGTTCCACTCAGTGAATTTTCAACACATACTTATTTTCAAAAACTCCTTAAAGACAATTTAAAAGCCTATCCTAGAGCAATGAATTTATAAACACTAAGTTTAATTTTCACATATCCTCATTATCTTTTGCTATTTAATTATGCTACTTTTTGTGGGTTCTTTTGATATTAATAGTGAGTTTGGTAATCTTATCAATATTTTATGGACTTGTGTTAACTAAATAAATGGTGTTTATATCTGACTGGTTATTGTATTTAAAATAAAACAGTGACTGCCCACTTGGAACGATTTGCAAACTTTTTTATACTCCTTAAATAATCATGTAAAGAAGACTTTCATGCAGTGAGACCTTGGGAAAGAGGGCATAAATGATATTACTCAGAATTCTGGAAAGAATATGAGCCTAATAACTGTCTCCTCAAAAGCTTACCAAGCTTTAATTAAATTTTGTGATGATTAATGTATTCTCGAGACCCACTCCAAGACAAGAAGAAAACAAATACTTAAAAATAATAGTTGTTCCCATTTGAATTTTTCCCACATTTCTATACTTTTACAGAAATTTGGATTATGATGACTGAGCTCCAAGTGAAGGAAAACAAAATGAAAAAACATTGTATTTGTTAAAAATAATGTTTTAAGACTTACTTTAACTTTAAAAAGATACATTCATTTTTACTTAAAATCAGAGTATTTGCTTGTGTAGGTTGATCATTTCAAAGTATAACACATATGTGATGTGCTAATGTTGCAGTGATGCCAGCTGCTTCGCCATGTATTTTGATAGCGGCATATAAAATAGATCTTTAATTAACTTGACATTATGGATCAAAATATCCCATTTAATATTGCAACACGGGCATGCCCAAGATGTGTGACTTATTCTTTAATAAAAATATAAATTTGTTTTCTTATTCTAATTATGGTCATGCTATGGTTAAATTTGAGAACTACTATATATAATGTGCATTTTACAGGATAAAGCTATATATGTTACATACATGAAAGACAGATGATGGATGATGGATGGATGGATAGCTAGATAAGACAGAGCTATGCATAAAGTCATTCTTTTACTGCATCTTCATCATGTTACTATTATGTGCTTAATACAGTTTGAGGGGTTTGTTCACCCTGTGTGTGACTTTCTTCAGCCTATCTTTCTGTTCTTAAAAACAATAAAAAGAATCTGTTTATCACTGATAGTGTCAGGCCTGAGACATGTTCTTTTCCCCAGTTCAAGACAGTTTTTACCATTAGCTTTATTCATTCACTTGGCATTAACCACAAGCTCATTAAGTTCCAGGCATTTCACCCAAGATGGGTTACATGGTTGAAGAGGCAGAAGAGGCCTCTGCTCTGGGAAAGGGCTTATTGTCTGGAGGAGTGGACAGTTCCTTTGAAAATCTCAGAAGCAAGCAAGTAACTGAGATAGTAACTATCTCTGTGAAGAGGAAACCAGGGTGGTGTGATGAGAGAGAAATCTAGGATCCCTGCTTAAGTTACTAGTCAGCAAATATTTCTCTACAGGATGATACTGAAACAACACCTAACTGAGTTTGAGCCAGGGCTTTGATGGGCTTGGAAAGAGAATTCAAGAAAGGAGAAAAAATATCCGCAAAGACCTGAGTCAAAAAAGTCGATGGGTTTGTTTGAAGATGAAAGGCAAACAGTGTAAATGGAAAGAAGTGAGTGTGTTGGTGGCAGTTAGGGACAATAGAAAAAGGCAAGATTATTCAGACTCTGCAGCTACTAAGGAATCTGAATTATATTTATTTACTGGTTTATTTTAGTGTCTGTGGGAATGCATATATTTTGTCTGTTCATCAAAATGAATTTTAAGCAGCAGAGGGACCAGGATTTTCTTTTGGCTCTGATGTCAGAGTAGGGAAGTAAAGAAAAGAAGAAATTAAGATTGACCTGTCTAGAGTAACAGTGCCTGCTTGTGATCTGTTAGTAATTTCCAGTTCTCATTCTTAACATGTCTGTGGCATTGACGCATCCCACTGACTGGAGGCAATGAGTTATGAACACTGGTTCTTTGCTTTTCTTTTTACTTTTATGCAACAAAATGCACTCACTTTAATATTCTTCTGGATTCACCTTGGTGTTTTGAACCCAAAGGCAGGAGTAACAAACATACTGATCTCATACTACTCTACAATGCAAGTTTGTATTTTAAATGAAAAATGTTTATTGTAGCAAAAAGGTGAGACAAACGAGACTCTTAAAAAGAAGAGCAAGCATCTGTGCATTTGATGAAAATACTTATCCTTTTCTACATTAATTGTCTGGCAGGAGATAAGAAGCCACCTACTACATCTCTTTAGAGTTAAACACTTGGTGGCAGGAAAATGGAGCCTAATCAGATTTATTGGTGCAGCCTAATTAAGTATTAAAAACACAGAGGAACCAAAACTTCCAGGTTCCTAGGCTTGTGTAAGCAAATTCAAATCATAAAATCTTGGGTCCATCTGTGTTTGCAGCTTTATGTGTCACTTGATTTCATGTACATCTATTAATAAACAAAGGGACATGTTCTGGAAAATATGCCATCAGGTGACTTCATCACTGAGGAACAACACAGAAGGTAGTTAGACAACCCTGGTATTACTATGCAATAAAGTCTTACAATACCACTGCTGTATATGAAGTCTGTCACTTACTAAACCATAAAGCCAGTGTAGAGGGAGAGATGCTGCAGACAAATGGTTAAATTAGAGCACAGCCTATAGATTATCTGGGATCAAACTAGCTTAATGCCTAACCATTAGTGTGGCATTATTAGATCGTATTGTTTACCCTCAGTTTCTTCAACTCTAATATGAGCACCATAGATCAGAGTCAGATTCCTTTGAGAATGGATTGAGCGAATATGTTTGAGAAAATTTAAAAAGTGAATAGCTGATAGTGAAGGTTATGTAAATTCTATGTATTTTTAAACACTATTTTGCTTTCTCTGTTGTCTCAGTTATTTAGTCTACTCGATACTTATTCTTCTATTCAATAATAAAATTCATTGACAGCACTCAATTTTATATAACTGATGAAAGGCTTTAACCATGTGTAATAACTAAACTGACCTTAGAGGAATGCAATTTATATTAAAATGGCTTAATGGAACCAATTATACTATATCAGCATAAAAACTTTTAAATAGAAAAATGTATTCACCAGTAGCAAATGTCCTGTATTTAAAAAAATAATATTCCAAAAGTTTATTAGTTGAAATTTTAAAATTGTACTCCAGTAAGTATGAAGATTTATGATTTTCAATAAAGTATCCATTAATGAGTGAATTCAGAAACAAGAGCTTTTATAACATGATATTTAATTATTAAATAGTCTTAAATATAAAACACCTTGACGATGTGTCAGATTTTCCAACTGAAGTAACTAATTAAACTCCCTAGAAAGTGGATCATCTGTTAACCCTGACTTAAAAGCATCAACAAGAGAAATTCATAGACTTTGTTTCCATTTCTTTTGTAAATAAGGTGGGACGAGAGATCAAAGGGAGAGAAGGGAAATGGGAAAACAAGAAGCAAGATATATCATGCCCAGGTACAAATTCTGTATGAAGAATGTTATCATTATGCATATCAAAAATGTACCAATAAAAAAAAGAAACACCCACAGCAATGAACTCTTATGGTCATCATCTCCAATTTATAGTCATTTAAAAATCACAAAACCAATAATCAAAAATAGACTGTATTACAGGATCTTAATATTTTATCAAAAATATTTGATTCTAAACCTAAAAGTCATTGGAAGATAATTGATGAATAGATACAATATTTTAATAGGAAAACAATGCTTAATTTATATAAGTAATATATATTTCAAATTTCAGTGTGAAACAATTGTATCACTTAAAGTAAACATAAGTTTTATTTTCTTTAATGTGTTGGTATTTCACTGACATAGCATTCATTTTGAAAGGAGGTTCATTTTTACTGAAATTAGTCCTTATTTCTCTAGAGTTACCTTAACCACTACTACAAAAATGTGTGAAACTGGTATTACAGGAAAGTCAGAGGATAGTTTAATTAAGATTTACTCTCTCTATTCTTGTGGGAATTTTATAAAGTATTTTAATCTTTGTGTGAGAAGAAAGGTTAAATAATCTCTAAATTTTCACAACTGGTTGAAACAGTAAAATATGAACTGTTAATGTTCTACAATAGTAGAAATTAAAATTTATTTTGATAATAATGTTAAAAGAAAGAATAAGAATTTAATAAAATATCGCCTCAATAAAATCTTGGTGTATTCTATTGAAAGTATAATTTGTGATTGCATATTTACTCAATTTGTGTGTCACTCAGTTTGGGGCCAGATAAAACAGCATTATTTATTCAGATATTTATTTAAATTATTTTTTGAAATATAGAACAGTAGTTATACTAGATTGTTCAGATCTATGAAGTATAAAATGTCATTGACATTAACTTAAATTAAAACTATAAATAAGATAGTTCAATTGTTAAAAATTATCAATTAATGAAATGGATAAATAAAAAAGAGGAGTACTCATACAGTCAAAAATTTCCAGTGATCAATAATTTAAAGAAAAAATTTTTAGACCTTTGTCTTACACTTATAACATATGTGGGCTCATTTATAAATGTACACACATAGTCAATATATGTATGTATATTCATATATGTACAGGTTTTTTTTAAAGAATATAATTGTATTTTTTCACTAAACATAAATTTTCACAGTAATACTTTTTAACGGATAAAAGTAATCAATTTAACTGATTCATCATTATTTACCAGAGAGGAATAGTAATTTCCAATATTTATTGTTACATACAGTTTCATGGCCCATTTCAATAAATCTCTTTGAACAACAATTGAAGATGTTTGCAGAAATGCTTTACACAATTAGAATTAATCATTTAATAGATTTGAACATATATCATTTTTATTTTCTAATTTATTAGTACGTCTTTGTAGTACATATTGATTATATTCTTCAGGAGTAGTTGGTACACGTACAAAACAATTTTCAATTCTTGTTTTCATCCCCTTTACTTCCTGTCTCCTTCCTCCATCCATATCTTGATCTTCTCATTTGCAAAAGGTCCACTTACATTTTTTGAGAATACCATTCACACTGCCCTTTAAAATGGTTGTGCCAATATGCTTTCCTGTTATAAGACTGTAATAGTAACTGTCACCTTATATCTCTGAAGCACCATGTATTATTAATATTCACATTTGATCAATTTAATTAACTAAAATTCCTATGTTGTCTTTGTTGCAACTTGCATTTATTTAAGTTTGGAGCTGGTTTTGGGCTGTTTATGTTTCAGTGAATTTCTTAATAACATTCTACATTTTTCCGTAATATCCTTTTGTTCTAAATTGCAAAATTTCTCACCCAAATTTGTAAAAAGTATAGTACCATTCAAACAATGAAAAGATTTGCCTGTGTATAACATAAACATCTAAAAGGGATAGTTATAAAAAAAAGATTTTGTCACTAGGTAGCATGCTACTGAGAAAAGATAAGGAGTTGGTAAAATATTGAACAATTTAACAATATTTTATAGTTTAGAAAAGGACACACAATGGAAGTACTGCACTTAACAAAGGATACTTTGAGGGATGAAACTAACTTCTAAGTTTGTAATATTAAACATATTGTATAAGACTTGGATGTAGAATAATCCTTGAGAGAAGACTGTCTTAGTGGGAGGAGGGCAAGGTTTTCTGAACTGTGGGATCTCTATCTGCTCAGGAAATTTGGCTGCACAACAAAACTTTTGATATAATTTTAAAGGCAAAAGCAGAGCTATGTGGTCCAGTAAGGAATGGTCTCAGTTTTATCCAGTGTGTTCCCTTTCCTTGTTTTCATAACTTCATGAATAAAAAAGTAGATTTGCAAAAGTAGATTTTTTCCTTAAAGTGCATCAAATTGTAGCTTTAAGAAAAAAAAACAAAGATATTAGACAAGATGTTAGGAGTATGAAGAAGTCATTCATATATTATCAAAGTAAATTAAAAATATGGACAGAACTGTCCAGCTTGATGAATAAAATTTTTTAAATGACACGATAAATATCTAGATATATTTGGGCAGGGGGGATGTGTTTTGAGGGGTAAATAATGAATGAAAGTCATAAAGCAATAAACAGGAAAAATTCCATATGATAAAACAGGTTTTATATAAGTGTGAGATCAACAAAAATGGAAAATGCTGAAATAATAAGGAACAGGATAAAAAGGATCAAACAAGGTGACTATCAAAACAACTCTACTGCAGATTTAATAAATGAATGTAAGTCATAATAAATTAAGTTAGTTCTTGAATATCAGGTTCCTGGCCCACATAGAAACAATCAGAATGAGTGCAAGGGAAATCACAGAAAAATCAAAGCAATTAGAAACTGAGAAATACAAAGGTAGCTAAAGAAGACTGAGCATAAAGGTATTATATTCTCATAAATGTATAATATAATATTATATTCTTTGAAATATATATCATAATATAATATATATTTTGAGATATATAATATAATATATATTCTTTGAGATATATATTATAAATATAATATATTATATATCTCAAAGTAGAAAAACAAACAAATGTAATGAAAAATAGTTGCAAAGAAAGTAATACAAAAAATATCTTGAAATGACAGGTCATTGAACTCCCTGACTAAATAGGCACAATAAATAAAATACTTAGGATAATTTATGACTTAATCACCAATGTGAATATATGTCTTACTTAATTTTTTATTGAAGTTCAAGTATAGAGTTTTTTTGGAAGCAAAGGACACTTAAGACAGAAAAAATAGGATTTTCTCAAAATTACCCACTGAAATATTCTACGCTACAAGATAATACATAACAATCCATATAATTCAAAAAAACAAAACATAGTTCAGTTATTCTTTTTCTGTGTTACATCATTATTCAAGCCAAAAGATAATATTGTCACATATAAGTCATAAAAACACTCCAGAAATATTTTATTCATGTTCTTCTTGGAAAAAAATACCAAATAGCAAAATTCAGTAATGATGTAAAGGAAAATAACTAAAAAGGGAGACAGCATGGTAGAAGAATTAGTAGTAATCCTGGAAGCAACTTAAATATAACACTTAAACAATACAATATGGAAATTAATACCAAAAATGTGCTAAATAAAGCAAACAAAATCAGGAGAGTAAGGTGGAAGAAAAAATAAGAGAAAGATTACTAATTATCATATTTTTAACAGCAAACTACCACTGATGACAAAATTAAAGTAGGCAATTTAAATTAACTGCAACATGTTAATGATTTTCCATTTTAAAACATTTATTACTATTTAATAATTCTTGTAATAAAAAATATATATGTAAAGAAAATTTTCAGTTTCACTTAAAATCATTTTACTTCTATTAAAATCAAGTAAACCTTATATGGTTTATTTTAAATGTATGCTAAACTTATATTTTAATATTAAAGGTACTGAATTATCATTTAAAAGTTAGATTAAACTAAATGCCTTATCATCTAAGGCAACTGATCACTAAATATAAAATACAACTTAAAATGGAAATATAACAGTACCTTAACACTTTTTGTTAACTAAAATATATTTTCCCTTGTCACCGTTCACTAGTTTTTTTCATATACCACAAATGTTTCCTAGATTACATAGCAACTGATTTGAGATTAAAATTTTAGAATAATTATGACACAAGATATTTTACACATCTCTAATTTTTGTCTCTTTAAAGAAGAATGAGGCTTTAAAACATTAAAAATGCTTGAAAATAGTCTGCTAATTTTCTTTTTCTTTTTGTCTTATTTCATTGTCTTATCTCCCCACACAAGTTCTATGGGCATTTTAAAAATAATTTAATTATATCAACTGTCAAAATCATTCCATTTAGTTTTTGTAGATAGAACTCTTAATTCCTAAAACTCAAATTTTATCAGTAATAGTCACTAAATTAAAATAAATATAAGGTACATAAACAAGTTTGGGAACAAACCTATCTGACAACTCAAAAGCTTTATGATTCCACTGCACAGGTGCCTTCTGAGTTTAAGCAACTTTGCCTTGCAGGCAGGCAGGCAGTTAAAGGGATGAGGGGTTAGAAATCCTCCAATGTGGTCCCTCCTTAAAAAACACAGCTGAAAAGCATGACCTCACTGCTCAAATGGAAAACACAACTGGGATCGGGGAAAGGAGAAAAGAAAGATGGGAAAGATTGTATAAACAAGATAGATAACTATTCTGCTAATCTCTATTAGCTCATCAAAAAGAATGGTTTGTGTTTCTTTTAAGGCTGAGACAAGGGCAGCTACTTTTTCTGTTCTCTTTATTTTCTGTCTTTAGCTTCTCCCTCATCATGGTTATAAAATACTAAGGAGAGAATTTTTACCAAAGTATCATTTGCCAAAATAATATACTAATCTGCTTCTCATAAGTGATCAAATTTAGGGATAATTATAACTGAAGCTAGGGGGATTTATGACCAAATGTCAGATCCCATCAATAAAAGGACCTAAGGGTCAATGAGTCAAAATTGCTATAGAAACAGTTTCCAAACTTATCTGTCAGCTCAAATGCTCATGCTTTGATTATACATGCCTTTCTATATAGACTTTAATTATACATGCTTTGATTAAAGTTTGTTCTTGCCTTAAAGGTGTCAGACCTCAAGGGATCAAACAGATGAAACTAATAACAAATACGCTACATTTCTTTTAGATCCCTTTTACTGGGACCCAACAGTTCTTGTCAAAAAAAAAAAAAAGCCTACATGACACATATTGAGGCCTTGACTATCTATACTCAGTGGGTCTTAAATGACACCACAGCTGGTCTCTCTCTCCTAAATAAAAAAGATAAAATTAATGAGACAGGCCACCCTCCAAAATCAGATGACATTAGACATTCTAACAGCAGAGGAGGTACTTATACAACTATAAAAACTAAATGTGTAGTGTATACATTCCTGATCTTTCTGCTAATAACTAAATCGCTGTTCAAGATATTAGATGGCAATCCGGGTGTGGTGGCTCATGCCTGTAATCCCAGCACTCAGGAGGCTGAGGCAAGAGGATTGTTGTGAGTTCGAGACCAACCTGGGCTACAAAAGTGAGCTCAAGGCCAAGCGAGACCCTGTCTCAAAAAAAAAAAAAAAAAAGATATTAGATGGCAAATCAATGACATGTCAGACTCTAAAATGTCCTAAACCTTGTCCTTATCCTCCTTGTAGAAAGTGATTACTAGCTTCTCTTGGTGGAAATCTTTGTTAACTGTACTCACAGTTATCCTAATAATTCTATTATTTGGCCCTGGAATACTTAACTGTTTCTTTGCCTTTGTCTCTTCTAGACTTAAAGCTACCCACCCACCCAAGATAAAAATGCCTGGTATCTATGAAGGGCCTCTGCAGAGTATCCCTAACTGCCTATCGACAACTATGTCCTCCTTCAGCCTGAAATGGACAGAGCAGTCATCGCCCATTACAATCTCATGGTACTTTGGGTTACTTCTTCAGAGAGGGCTTTGTTACAGGCTACTATAGGCAATCAGACCAGGATTGGCCCTTGATGGAGCCAGTGCAGAAGGCCAAATACCTTGCAACATGGGAGGAGACAGTCACCTCTGCAGTGGGCCAGATCTCAAGACAAAAAAATCAAGCAAATACACTCACATCCTATGAATCACTGCAATGTATGCATATGCACTTGCTACATGACTCCTCAATTTGTCCCCAATTTAATTAATTTTACCTGAGCAATTAATCTTACTGGTTGATCATAGTTCTGTCATACCTCATGCCTGCCTACCTTGCCAGTTACCATGTTTTTCCATCTTAGACCCACCTCACTTTGTGATTTTACTTCACAAAGTCCCTTAAAAAACCGTCTTTGGCAATGCACTCAGGATCCTTTCTCTCCTCTCTCAGACAGAAGTTTTTTCTTTCTTTCAGTAAATATATTCTGTTTTGAAAAAATAATAATAATAGGCATGACTTAAAGGTCATAATTTACTTTTTTACAATTTTATTACTTACATACATATAAGTAATATAGATATATATATAAGTTATATATATATATGTATATATATGTATACACATATATAGTCTTTTCTCTACATATATGCATAGTGGGAAATTAGATACTATGTGTTAAAATATTCAGTGTTACATATTGTCTCCTTGTATTGTTAAATACTTATTATCTATTTACTATGTTTGCTACCACATATTATATATTAATATATGTTTCTTACTATCATAACTCATTCACTAGAAAATTAAAAATAAGCAAACAAAATTATAAAACACAAGACAAAAAAAATGAAGACCAAAGCCTGAGTTTGTAGTAGGCTACATTGGAAAATTTTGATTGGGGTTAGCAAATATTGGCTCCTTTCTCCTGCTTAAAAAGCCTAAGACTTTTAACCTACCATGCGCTCCATGTGTTCTGTTGAAATTCAGTGCAATTGTATTCTCTTAGCCACAGGCAGCATTCATAATAGGCATCTGACTTAACAACCCCATGAAGTCTTATGGCTTGATTAGAATATGGATTATTATACTGAACAGAAACAATCTTTCTAGAGATTGCCCCTGTTGCTAATAGTAACCACCCTTCAGCCTTGAGGAGGAGCAACAGAGGATGAAACTGGCAAGATGGGGAATTGTGCGATGACATGTTTAATGGCACTGAGTCAATGAAGTCACCAGCCCTGTAGCCTCTTTCTCTATATTTCTGTTAGAAGAACAAATGTATCTTCTTTTGTATAAAACTGGGTTGACTAGGAAACCTCACAAAGCATCTTCACTAACACATTCATTTATAAGTCAAGAGCACCAGTCTATCATGCCATATAAACAGTGTGCCATAAGCAAATGTATGTTTCAGTATAATCAGAGGCTGAATATAGCATCTATGATGCTGGAGGTTCACGCTAATGGTTTGCTTCCTGAACTTTACATTCATTCTGTCAGAGTGGCCCTAGGTGTGAAATAAGCCATTGTTATGTGAACTTGTACTTGTTGGCAGCATGAATTAGAATAAGCTTACTGCTGATAATCTTCCAGAACAACAACAAAAAGTGAAGCTCAAAGAATGATTGCGACTACCACCTAAATCAGTCTCATTCTAGAAAGGATTTTAACAAAACAGTGGAGAAAAAATGTGTTCATGATAGTCTAATATAGTTTTAGATGAATTATAACAATGACTACAATTTTACTAAGTGAGATCATTCATTTAAAAGCAAGGTAGACTGCTCTGAACAAATTAAACTTTGAATTTTAATCTTACATGCATTTTACTATTGTAAGGTACTGGCCATAGAAGGACCATAAGTAAAATTTGACTATCTCAGTTTGAAAAATAGAAATACAGATTATATGGATAAACAATTATTTTAAAGGTTAGTTGGTTATCTTTAATAATAAAAGTTAAATATCTAAACAAGTTGTAGTTTAGGAAAAATCAGTAGTCTCAGGATTTTCTTATGTCTTTTACCATTTATTACTGTGTTTCTTACAGAAACACCATCCTACTATATGTTTTGCTCTCTCCAATTTTTGCTTTTTAAATAAAATGTACTTAGCTTATGTAATATAAATACATATAATAATTTTGTTAATATCCATGCAAAATAATGAACAGGGGCATTCATTTACATCTATGTGTTAATTAATTTTAATGTGTTAACTCTTTTAATGGTATTTGTACACCTAAGGGCACAGCTTTAAAAGAAAGAAAACTTTATTTTTTTAAAAACAAATTCAAGTTCTAAGTGTTGATGATTTCCAGATGGTAGGAAAACTTGTTTTCCAAGAGACTTCTAATGGCACCATGCAATTATAATCTAGTTTATATATTTACCCAATAATTATATTTACCCAAATCAACAGGTAAACGTGTGTATAAAGTAAACTGACAAGTTAAATTAGGGTTGTAAAACTCTTAACATGGCTAGCAAAGTGTAAGTCATGGTATCCAAATGTAATTACAAAATTCAAATCAGTTTCCTTATCTCTCAAGCTGTCAATTTTGCAGAACTAACCTAGTAACATATACAGTGTAAATCTGATCCATAGTAGATACTTAAACTTCACTTTCTTTTACTTAGACAAATCTAAGATATTTTTACAAGACACACCTTGTGAAATTTATTTCTTTGAGTTATCTGATTGGGTTGTATAGGTGAACAAACTCCTAGCCCAGAACCATTTTTTATACCTCCTTGATTTCCTAGTCTGGAATATAGATAGAAGATAGAAGCATCTAGCTTTGTTAATATACTTAGGTCAACATTATATGTAATCTCTTTCTAGCAAGTGTATGAGTCAATCATACATCGATTTCTATCTATCCAGAAAAGCTGAAACTCATTTGAAAGCTGAGATTCAGTTACTGAAGATCAAAAATGTTGGAAGTTCATTAAAAATAAACTAAATGAAGTAACTCATTACTAAATATTTGGTGCAATGTAAACAAAGCTGCATTACTACTACATTGTTACTAGAAATGAAACATTTGCCAATATTTGCAGTTAAAAGACAATTTTTGAAAGTTATAAATTTTGTTTAGCTGCTTTAACCTCAGGTAAAATTTAGACCAATTTTATCTCTAGTCTTAAAAAAATAATCTGATGGATTACCAGGAGATTAAATAGCCACTATCTGGTCTACTAATGATGTATCTCTGTTTCCCCTCCATGTGTAAAGATAACATATACCTTTTGTCAAATACACATTGGAAGAGCATGTGAAATGAGAATACTACGAATATAGTAAACAGCCTTTGTCAATGATTTACATAGGGGCAGAGTGGCTTCAATGTTACTTCGAGCAATGAAAAAATTATGTACAGAAAATCTATAATCTAAGACAAATTCCCACCATTGCCTTTATCTAAGTCACCTTTATCTAAGTCACATCTATACTTCTAAATTCTAATTTATTTCCCTATCTTCATTTTCATTTGTTGCATGGTAATCCATAACCAAGCCTGCCAACTATGATATGGGACACTTGTGTAGACTTGAGGGTCAGGTTGGCAATGCTCTGTCTTGAAACCTTCCCACAATTCAAGGTGCCTTATGGTATAAATTATCTTTACTACCAAGACCTAGATATGCAACCACACTTGTCATAGAGTCAAGGGTGGTGAAGTCTGACTGCTGGGTGTAAAGAATGGATTCCAGTAATGCTAACTGAGCAGAGGAATTTTACCTTTTATAAAGGATGTATACAGAAAAGCAAGTAGGTTAAAAATTGCGAATTTTGATCACATAAAATTTAAGTGACAGTGAAGGCTGGGGATTGAGATTTTTGCTCTGTTGAACCAGTTTGGAGTGAGGTGCTTGTACTATGTCTTTGAAATTCTGCTCATTTTGCCAGAAAACAGAAAAACTAGGCTGGGAATTTTTGGGAGGCTTTCCTGAAAGAGCTACATACCATAACTCAGTGGCATGGTCAAAATTTGTGTTCAGGGAGAGAAAAAGATACTATTGAGATTTTAACAAGTGAAGCTCATAATTCTCAGAAATATCAGTTCTAAATTGCACATAATTTTTAAATGACTTATCCAGTTTCCTTTAATCACACTCGTGTGCACATGTTTGTATCTATCAACATGTATATCTATATCCTGACTATAGTCTTTGTATCAATGAAAGTGAAATGTAAAAAAAAGAATTGTTTTATAAAGATACAACTTAAGAAAATATGTAATTCCCTTTTTAAGTTAGTAATTCTTACTCAAAACAAGCAAACTCATAATTTACAGATACTTTTAATATTATGTAGTTTTGATTCTAAAAGCTAGTAACATATTTGCCGTAATAATTCAAAGGTAATATGAATCTGTATTATTGTTTGAAAAGTCTGTGCCTTCAGACAGAAATGTTGAAACTAAAAGCCTTCAGTGCTTTACATGTCAGACGATCCCTTTAATTCTTTTAAGATGCGCTATTGGATAGAGGCATAATGAATTAATTAATCTGTCATTTTATATCTTCATTGCCTAAGAAAATCTTATCATTTGCTTATTGTGTCCATTGACCCAGCTGTCAAGGATTAAAAGTAAAGTGTTCGCTTGGCATGACTCATGTCATGAACTGCAAAACAAATCCAAGTGCACCTGGTTGGCATCCTCATCTGTCATTCTTGAGGTCATTAACACTATTCAAACTGGAAATCCCTGCTACAAGACTATGGAACTAGTCACACTGCCATGAAAAAAGACGTGCAATTGTGAGGGACTGCACCGATAGTAGGGGAGAAGTTCTGAATGGAGGGGGAAACAAACCTGCAGAGTTCAAGAAAAATTATTCATTCAAACCACAAAATCTAGCTGAAAAATCAGTAAATGTTTGCTTTTACTATGTGAAGAATGAAAGTACTATAAATTATTATTTATATAGTTATAAATGACTTGGTACAAGGAAATGGATTTTATAAACAGATTGTTCATTATTTCTGGCTGTGTATATGTTTTAAGTAGTTGTGAGTAAGATTCAGAGATGACATAACATTTCAATTCAGAGACCATTTTACTTTGGAATAACTTATTCAGTTACTCATTCTCCAAGAACATATAATGAATATCTAAAAAATGTTCAAGATACTGGATTATGAATCTTTAAAAATTACCATTGAGGAATTTCCATCTACTAGAGAAGAATGAATGAAAAATTTAAGGATAAAATAAGATGCTTGTTGAAAGACAAAAATATATGAAATCCAATACAAGAAAATAGAGAACGCATTTGAACTGACCTCGGGAAACCGGAAAAGGTCATAGCTTTAACATGAAATGGAATAATATTTTTTTTCTGCCGGGGTAGCAAGATAAGACGTCAGAAAAAACAGAAAGAGAAGACAGAATTATGAAAAACAAAATGGGAGCATGGATGAGACTTTGGGGAAAAATAACCAAAGGATTTTAGATATTATGTTTAGATACAGGACACCAATGAGAAGCTTTGAGGACCATAAGGTGATGAGGCTTGCTTATTTGAAATTCCTTAGGGAGGCGCTGAGGAACGCATTTCAGCGAGGGCAGCACTTTTCACGTGTTATATGAAGAGGAGTCACCTGAGCCTGGTCCTAGCAGTCCTTATTCAGTATGTTCAAATTAAGACCAATGAATTTTCATTTCTAAAGTGTTCCCATGTGACGGTCATACTGTTGGTATATGATACTTCGGTTAACACAAGCGTAGAAACAATGAAAGGGTCCCTGGTACATACTAACAATAATATAAGGAAGTGGTAATAAGGAAAAGCAGGACTCATTTTAGCTGACACAGTAAACAAAACTGATGGTCTTTCATATAATAAAGAAACATTAAAAATGTACAATCTCTCTACTCACTGGGATGTGCGAACTCTCTGCTTGCCCCTCCGCCTCTGTCTGAAATGATCAGCCACCATCACCCCCCAACACACAGTATCGCTGCTTGGCCTGCACATAACGACTCATCAGAATGGTTCTGATACACAAAACTCTCTGAGGAGAGAGGTTTGAACACTTTAAATTACCATTGCTATCTTTTCCCAAGCCCATCATGTACTCTAAATATCATAGTCTATCTTATCCCCTCCCTGTGTGCTGAGACTCAGTATCAGCCTTACTGTCAGCTTCCTATTTCAGGGTCACCCTAGAGACGCTCAGAGGAGCGGGCTCCAGCCTCCACGCCACCCTAACTTATCCATGCCCAGGTTTCCCGCTGGCTCGCCTGCTTCTTCACTGTTTTGCTTCTGTGGCGTGGCTTCCACACATCATGGGCTTCTGTCTCTGGGCACCAGATTCCATGCTTTCTTATTTGCTCAAGAACATCATCCCAGTCATCATCAGTTGCTTTCCTGTCTTCTGAATAATCCTCATTAGAATATTTTTGTAGTAAAATAAAAATCTTTACTCAACATAACATCCCCTGATTTCATTATTTTATTTTTCGCTCTTTTAAAAAAGAAAAATTCCTTAAAGATAGCAATACACATTATTTCCACTTCCCTTCCTTTGCTTAGATTAAATTAATTTTGGTTTTGCTGCCACTTTTCAGGTAAAACTTCTCTGGTTAATTGTTAGTGGTCTGTAGGTTGTTTCATGTATGGAAAATATTCATCCTCATCTTATACCAAGTCATCATCATTTGAAAGTACATCACTCCCTCCTCTGAGATCTGGTTGTTATCCAAATTACCAAACTGTCTTGACTGTTGGCCAAATTTGGTCTTCTTTGATTATTCCTTTTTATTTTTGAATTTCCAGATGCCCACATCCCTAGATAAATCATAGACCTCTTCTCTATTATCTCTATTCTAAACCAAACTGTTAGATTTAAAAGCCACCTCTATTCAATATTCAAATATATAAATTCAACTGAATCTATCTTATGAATTTGGGACTTTTTATCTAGTGGTTTCATTACATTTCCACTTGGATATTTAATATGCTTCTATAAGTAAAAAATCTATGAAACTGAATCCCTTCCTCCTATTTAAATTTTAGCCCCCCAATTTCCTTCTTCAATTAGTATCACCTCTATCCTATTTTTCTCAGGCTACTTATTCTCTTTGTTAACTATCTTCTCCCAAGCCTCCATCTGACCCTGCTGATATTTCCTTAAGATGATTTCCAAAAATCATGTGTCAGTACTTCTAGTGACATCATTCTGTTACACATCAAATAGTTTCAAAATGTAAGTATTTAGTATATTTTCATAACTACAGTACTCTATTTTCACATTGGTCATCCTCTGTCTTATGTCAGTGGAATACTCAAGTGAAATGTCTTGATATATCCTTTACTCCTACACTCAGAGACCCCCAAAGCTCCATGGTACCTATTTATTCTTTACCAAATTTTCAGCTCATCTACTTCTCTGTCTTTGTCTGGTAAAACCATACTCCTAGGGATCCAAGATAGCCAATTGATAGGTAGTACAATAGAGAGCCTGTCTGAGAAAAACAACTCAGATGCTAGAATCTAACACCATGGAGAAGACCAGCAAAAGGAGAGGAATTACCATGACCCAGGAAGAAACTGAGGAAAAAGGAAAAAAATTAAAAAAGAAGCAGCATGGATGGAGGGCTGGAGCTGGGAATGCTCCAGTCGCTGTACTGGGCACGCCTCAGAGTCAGGCTACTCATGATTGAGCTGAGGTCTCATCTCCACCAAGAGCGGAGATTGGTGAGCTCGAGACCCTTGGAGGGAGGAGATGCTGCAATGGGGAGTGGAAACAGTGAACCAAGCTGCACGGACTTTGGTGAGTGCTGGGAACCAGAGTGAGATGACTGGCTAGACTACATATTGGATTTGGGCAGGACAGGTTTGAATCAACAACTTAGGCGACGTCAGCTGGCAGCTCCTGGCCCAAAGTGGATTGGTGGGATCTGCTTGGACTGGGCCATGCCCCTGGTCGGGGCCCAATAGCCAGGGATGAGGCTGTCCCAAACCTGTGACATCCGCAGGGCACACACAAATGTACTGTACACACTCACTGGTTGACTGTCTCAGAGGGGAGGGGCCAGCCCACATTGCCCCTGTGTGCACCCCACAGATCAACAACAAGCAGGAGAGGGGAGCACTTCCCTTCCCAGTACACTGCAGAAAAACTCTAAGCAATACGAAAAGGTCCAGAGACCTCCATCATTCACTTGTCTGAAAGAAACCAGAAACATGACAAGACAGAGAAACAACAAAAAGCCTCCAACTGCCAACACAAGGAAAATAAGTCCAGGAGAGGTAAATACAGAGGAGATTGAGGACAGTAAACATGCAATATAAGACACGGCCTCATCAGAAATAAAGAAATACTTCCAGGACCTCATCAATGAATTTAAATCTGAAATTCTAACACAGGTGAAGCAAGATATAAGAAGATTAATAAAAGAAATGCTGGGTGCTCCTCAAGAAGACACAAATGGAAAAATAGAGGAACCCAGAGAAAGGAGAGAAGCCTTTGATGAAGAATATAAACAAATCTAGAATACATGAAACAGATCCAAAGAGAATATCAGGAAATTAAAAACTCCATTGAAAGGTGGAAAAACTTCTTAACAGAAACTAAAGGCAGACTTTCAACACTTGAAGATAGATTTGCAATGTATGATCATGAAAGGAAGGATCTCTTAAAAAAAAAAAAGGAACAAGGAAGTAATAATACAAAGGCTAGAAGACAACAAGAAGATTTATAACTTAAGAATAAAAAATGTGAATGAAGAAGCAGGGACAAATACAAATGAAATAAAAAGGCTATTCATAGAAATAATTAAGGAAATCTTCCCAAGCATAGGAAACGGAAGTGATTTTCAGATTTATGAGGCATACAGAACTCCAGCCAGCTACAAACAAAATAAATCTACACCCAGACATATAATAATCAGGATCCCAGAAATCCATCACAAGAACAGAATATTAAAAGCAGTCAGAGAAAAGAAACAGATTACCTATAAAGGAAAATTCATCAAAATCACGGTGGACTTCTCGATGCAAACTATCAAATCAAGAAGAGGTTGGAGTGAAATATTCTAAGCCCTGAAAGAAAATAACCTCCAACCCAGAATGACATACCCTGCAAAGCTGTCCCTCAAAATTAATGGATAGACATGATATTTCCACAACAAAGAGGAATTGGGGGAGTTTGTGACCACCAAAGAATACTGAAGGACATCCTAGAGAGAGAGAAGAAAATCACCAGGATTCCAGGAACAGTGGTAGAAAGGCCTCAAACAAAGGGGCAGACAGTGGAATGAAGGAGAAAAGTAAACAACGACAGAAAAATAACATAGCAGAGATGAGGCAGAGAAGATTGGCTATACTGCTGTTTTTTCTTGACTGATTTTATTCAAATCTGGTATGCTTGAGAGTATCAAGTCTGAGAGTAGAAGCAACTACTCTGAAGATGATAAGATTCAATAGGATACCCATTCTGGTTTGATTATTAACAGCCTTTGAAGTCCTATAATGTCTCCAATGTTTTGTTTGCTATGTACTGCTAAGTTTAATTATACTATGCCTGATGATATAGACAATTTTATTGAAAATAACAGGAGATATAATAGTGACCACTGTAGATCACCTAGTATTGTGGTTTTGTATGTCCTTTTCATTTCGTGTTTCTCTAGGAATTTGTATTGTTGACTTATTTTGATTTGTTTTTCCCTCTAATACAGAAAGGCTAGGTATACATGTAGAGACTTATACACGTGTAGAACTTCTAAACAGTTTACGAGAATTGATTATAGTTATTGTAAAAAAAAAGAGAGGAAAAGAAAGTACTCTAAAGGATATAACTGTATGTATGTTTAAGTGTGTAGGATTGATAACTATATTACTAAGTGTTTGTTGGATAGATGAACAGAACTGATTGCAGTCTCACTGTTTAAATGTCTACTTTGTATGCTTTACTTTTGTAACTTGAACAGCTACTTCTAGGAGGAAACTATGTAATTATCAACTAGTGATTTCTTACTGTTTTTTTGTTTGTTTGTTTGTTTTTTTGGGTTTTTTTTTGAAATTTTGTATTATTTCTACCCTCTTTCTGTTTCATTTTTTTCTTTAAATTAAAAAAAAATAAAACCACACTTCTCTGCTGAGAATCCTTAAATCCTTGAAATTGTTCCCTCCTTTGTTTGGACATTTTCTTTTCAGAAATCTCCATGGCTCATTCCTTCACCTTTCTGGCCACTAATGAGATGCCACTTTCTCAAGGAAGACTTTTATGGTCACTTTGTTTAAAGTATTTCTGTACTCTAAATCACCAGTCCAGTTTTCTCTTTTTAATTTATCGTTCTGTGTAACTCAGTGTCTCACACATCTACTAAGTCATTTCACATGTTTTATTTTTCTCCAGCTTCAATGGAAACCACGCGAACAAGAAGTTTTGACTACTCATATAGAACACTAAATGAATGCTGTATACTAAATTATTATTATGAAACAGCTCTTGAATGGAAGAAATAAAAAAAGAAGGGCAAAAAATTAACAGTACAGCAGCTCTAATTCGTAAATGAACTTTAATTTTGTAAAGTGCTTTCAGATTCAGAGTCACATTTATATTTCGCAGGTGTTCTGTAAGGACAAGTTAGTTATTATCCACATTTACAAACAAAGAGAGCAGATGTATTCCTCAAAGGCAGAGGCACCTAGTAATTTAGTCTACCATCAAGCTTCGGGTTCTTTGTTATCCCAGTTACTGCAACTATAGAGATCCTTCTACTCTGATGGCTTCTGAATAACACTTTTATATAACCTTCCTTCAGCTATGAATCTTAGTTTCAAACTCCATCTCTGAAAATGCTGGTCCTAGACCTACACTAGATTTCTGTTGAAAATGGTTCACTTTTTATTTAATATTGACCTCTGTTGAGTTCCCAGAGTTTGGCTTCAGGAAATTTTCTTGAGCCAGTGCCTTTTGAAATCTTTCTTTTGCTACTTGTTTTCAAGTCTTGGTCTAAGCCCACCATTGGGAGACTGGAGGGCAGCATTACTCTAGGTCCTCTGCATTTTGCAAGACCAGGATCTGTAGTAACCGAGTATGCTTACATTAACACAGAGGACCAGATTGCTTCTGGAGACAAGAGAACCTCTGAATCCTTGATGTGATTTACATTTTGATATAGGCATATATATGTGTCACATGCTTTTTCTTCCTTCCATGTTCAATCAAAAAATGAATCTTTTCTCTTCAGCATTTTTCTTACAGTAAATCATCCTTTTATCTTTTTTTTTAGGAAATGGGATATATCTGTCTTCTTTCTAAACTGTATATATAAACATCATTTAAAATATTTTTGATATCACTCATACTAAAAGAAATTTCATTTATTTTAACTTTAACAATAAAAGACAATTTATAGTTGAGATATTTTATGAGTCTTGGGAATACTTCCAACCAGTTTACACTTTGTTTATTTTACAATTAAAAATTTAAATATGAAATAACCCCCGCTAGGTTTTGGAGTCCTGTATCACTTATGCTGGTTTATTTTGATTGATTTTATTCTGCTTTGTTTTCTTTGGTTTTATCCTCTTTAAAATAAAATAAAATAATTTAAAAAATTTAAAATAAAATAAAAAAAGAAATAACCCCCGCTAGTTTAATAAGGAATGAATAAGTAAAATCAGGGTGAGTACTTGTCAAAAATTCCACACTGACCTATTAGATTTAACATATAGCATCTACACATTTAACATACATCAAAATGATCCATAGTTAACCCTAGTCTACAGATGAGAGAAACGCAGAGAACTTATTCATGATTCCCTTCACACCCTGATTGGTCAGCAGTAAGCTGTGATTTGAACCCAATTTTTCTGTTCCTGGGCTCAGACTCCCAAACTAAGTCATTTGCAGAAATTATATTGAACCACATTTCCCAGGATTCTCACATCAGTAAGTTTTCCACTAAAGGAGACCATGAGAGTTTCCTGTGGTTCCATAGCGCACACATATTGTCAGGAACCAACCTGTTCACCTGGTTGGTGAGAGGCATTGGTGGATGTACCACTGCTGTGGCAAACTTCCAAGTTCTAGGCCTGGTGTTTAGCTTTCATGGACAATTCTGACTTTTCAAGACAGACAAAAGGAGGACTGACAAGGCTTAGTCTGTCTTCTTGGGGTCTAGCTTGTACTTATGCTTTCCAGATAGTTCTTCTCTGCCATTTTAGTGCCCCAACTGTCTGCCCTGAGGGCTGCAAGATGCAACTTCAGATATGAAGACATTGTTGTCACAAAGAGATTAACCAGACTGTACTGTAATTAACCAGACTGTACTGTTTTGTATGGTCAAATCCTTGTAACAAATCTCAACATTGTTCCCTCTTTCTCTCTTTCTGTACACACACCACACACACACACACACACACACACCAGTGTAACCATGGTTCAACTTAAGATGTTTTGACTTTGCAGCAGTGCGAAGGTGATATGTAGTTAATAAAAACTGCACTTAGAATTTTAAATTTTGATCACTTGTCAAGCTAGAAATATACAGTTTGACTGTCTCTTGTCATATTGTATGGTGGCAGTGAGCCAGAGACCCCAGTCAGCTGTGAGATCACAGAGAAAATCATTACCACCATGCAGAAGACTGTGTTTCAAAGCTGTAGTCATTCAGCAGCTGATACAATGGGTGTATCAGAATGTAACCCAGTTGTAAGTCCAGGAGTATTTACCTGCCTGTTTTGATGCTTCCTTGTGCTGCTGCTTACCTCACTGAACATGGAGAGATCCCAAACTGCAATACAATCAGATTACCTGAGGATAACAAGTGCCATATGGATTTTTATTTATTATTTTAGTTGAATTCTTCCTAAAAAAGAAAACCTTATTTTGAACCAGCTTTCTTCCTATTATTTATGGTACAAATGAAAGAATGGATGAGTTTATAAAAAATTTGACATTTGAAGCAGGCATGTTTTGTTAATACGTAAAATGTTTTATTATATTAATATATCATGGACAAAGCAAGTCCTTTCAATTTAGAAGATTCATGTAAAGTACTACTATTCGTTCCCATTCATTTTCCTAACTAATACAGCTCAAATGAGAGGTCAAGAGTCAAAGTAAATCTTGCATAGACCTTCTTTCATTTGCTCAGCATCAAATCTCACATGCTTCTGGAACTATAACCTGCTATAAATTCAGTTTTCCCAGAGAACAATGTAATAAAACATTATTTCATTTATATAGTCATAGAAATCTGTGGACTTTCTTTGCCTCTCACAGATACCACAAAGGTCCCTGAGATATTAGTACTTTTCCTTGTCAACATTATACACTATCCATTTAAATATATGTAAGCCATAATCAATATACCATAAACCAATCTCACTTACAGCTGGCATAATGTACACAATTATCTTATTTTTTCATTTTTAAAAGAAGTCTATGATTTACACAAATACATGCATTAAATGTACAAATGTATTAAAGTGTATACTCTGTTAAAGGCTCAAAGAACTTCCCTGAAGAAATGAAAAAGGATGTCATTTATGAAAACATCTAAAAAGTCATCTTTATTTTAAGCAACCCACAACAAAAATTAAGATGTAAGTAGCAAAAGCTAAATGTAAATATAGGGGCTATGGATTTAGCTCAGCTGCATAAGCGCTTGCCTTACAAGTGCACGGTTGGGAGTTTGAGCCCTGGTACCGATAAAAAAAAAATGTAAATATACACATACCAGACTGCTCAGATGTTTATTGTACATTTTTAAAGTTTCTTTTCTATTAGTATATGCTAGTATACGATCAATAATAATTGCTTTCATCTTGAAGAAGCACAGTGCATGTCTCAATCTTGGTCTCATTTAAATAAAACAATCTGTATTGAATTTTTTGATACAGAGTATATATACCCAGCTATTTCAAAATGAAGAGAGCACATCTTCCTAAATTCTTTACATCATTGGTCTGACCCATACAAAATATTATCAGTTCTACCATCAAAGCACATGAGAAGATTATTTGCTTTTTACCACTTGCTCTGATCCCAAATTGGTTCAAGTCATCATCTTTTCTCTACTAGAAATATTTCATTAGCTCTTAGTTTTCTCTTGATCAATATTCTAGATGAATGTTAATAACTAGACGAATAAACTAACTAGACGAATGTTATTTAAAACTAGGTTGCACTGTGCCACTCATCTGTTGAAAGCGCTTCACTGTGTGTTCATCTCATGTTGGACATGACTTGTTTGCCTTGTCTCTTTCAGTAGAAAATTAGCTCTCTGAGCACAAGAATATTTGTCCTTTTTTATTTACTAACTATGGTATCTTCAGTGCCTAGCACAGTCTGGAACACTATAGATGCTTCATAAATCTGAAGAAGCCTATGAATTTTCAGGTTAAATAGCATATGCCTGACATAAGATAGAAATGTTTTGTTTTTGTTTTTAAAGATGATAGCTCAGTGAACTTCCAAATGTTCAATGATGTACCTAAAAAAGTCTCTGGCACTTGATGGTTTCCCCATTGCAAAGTATATTCTAAAACTAAATGCATTTTTTGCTATATTATGCATTAGTTCCTTTTTCCTGGATGGTAATATAATCTTCTTTATTTAGAGAAGAATACTATTGGAAAGAACGTCTTCTGTTGACATTTAGAGAATAAGACTATTGGAAAAATGTCTTGTTGACATATGAATTCTGGGCCTATGAATAAAAAAGGATTATGTTAAAAGATATTAGGAAATGAATTTTGCATTGTTTACCTTTCAATGACAATAGACTTTTCACCCTGCTTTTTAAATTATCAATGCGGTGTCTTTACATTTCCTTGGTTAAACTGTAATATAACTAAAATACTGGTGAAATGATGGTTTTCACATAAAAATCTCCAGCTCATATTTAAAATGAACCTGAAATCTATTCCTAATGAGTAAGATTTGAGAAAAATCACATTGTCCTCATGTATAAGTATACGTAAAGATAATCCATGGATTTTGTTTTTAAAAATTTGTGCTTAGGAATGTTTTTAAATGCTGTGGTTGCTATTCTCAGAAATATATCTTTGACATTTTAATTCTTTCTGTGACACAAATTTGTACCAGCATTGCTTCAAGGAACTTATCAAGACTCAAAAGTAATTATTTTCATCCATCTCACTGAAGATATATAAATCTTACATTAAAGCGTTTGCAAGTTATGGGAATATATTGTCCCTATAAAGCACATTTAGTGTCAGAAGGATTCAGATGAGGCTTTGGAATAATAATTGAGAAAACCAAGTGATTTAAATTAGAGCTCAACAATAGTGCCTAGCAAATCATTTTGCAAGTCTTTTCCTCCAAGTTTATATCTCTTCCATAAGTAGATTATGCTAATAGGTGCCAAGAGATTCATATCTCCAGCAGGCTGAGGTAGGCTGTGGTTACTTTAAATTCTCTTTCTTTCTCTCAAGGCATAGACATCATAACCCAAAGTACTGTCATTATGAGTCACTTATCAAATACGATCTGTGGTAGGTAGTCTGCCTATGAATAATTTTTAGAGATCACTTTATTCATTCTGGACAAGTATAGCAATGTGGGTGTCAAGTAGGAAGGCAAATAAACATGTTTCTCTCTGATTCTTCTGCTGAAAACAAGTCACACATTCATCCCCACTACCCTTCTCCTCGCCACACAATGAGAAGTGAACTAAATCCTGGTGTCAAAACCACACTACTTACGGTTTGTTTAAAAACATGCTGTAGGTATTCTAGATCCTAACTTGGCTCTTCCACATTTTTGAATCTACTGTGTATATATAAAGCTTGCTAACAAATGCACAAACACAGAGACGAACTGAAAAATCACTTGGATGAAAGGATATTTGTGTTGTTTCCAGCATTAGTTTGTGTTTGACTCCTTTTCTGTTTAAACTGGTAAAATCAGGATAAGAAGAGTAACATGTTGTATAATATAAGAATGAATCAGATGAAGTGAAAGTATTACAGCATTTAATCAGCATTCAGTAAGTAATAGTTAGCAATAGTAGGAATATTACTAGTAGCTGGAATTTCAACTGTGACATTTGAATTAAGCAATTTGAATTACCGTTGAGGCCTGCCTCTATTTGCAGACACTGTACCAGGTGCTGGCAAAATAAAGATCACATGTTCTATATCTTTGTTTCTCAGAAACATACACGCATACCTGCAGGTAAGTTATAGTGCAAGAAATGTTATCATAATTCATAAAAAGGTATTTAAAAGCACATAAAGACATAGAAGATCATTACACATCAGATATCACACCCTTTCTGAAATTTCAACATTATCTTTATGAATCAAATGCCACTGTATTCAGAATATATTCTTGTCCATTTCTAGTAGGATATCAATCACTGTTATTCCGTGAACATATTTGAGCTATCAGCTAAGAAAACATATTGGTCAGTTATCAAGTATAAAAAAGGGCTTCAAAGTCACCTGTACTTGAACATATGCTCACCTGATACAAGGTTACAATTCGAATTTGTTATTCAAATGACATTTCTCTAAAATGAATGTCCAGTGCTGAAATAACACACAGTATTTTCCTAAAATGGGATTTCACTGGAGCAGAAATTGTATGGATATATCCTATCACCATTATTCAGTGTTACTGTGATCACAGCTAGATTTTCATTTAAACAGACATGAGCCTAGGTAACAAGATTCCAGCCGTGTACGCCAAAAAGTATATATTAGTTTTCTCACGTTATTGCCGCCTGATATAAATGTTATAAAATTATTTATATTTTCTCAAGCAAAAATAATTGACAAGTGTAGAAATATAGTATTAACTTCATAAAGAATATTCCATAGCACATCCAACAAAATATAGTGTTCATATGCAGAGGCATAAAAGATATTTCTTAAATATTTCTCAATTACGCAAACTAAACATAGGCCTTTAAGAATGAAAACCATAATAACAATATCACTATTTTCAACTTCTTTTTACAAGGTGAAAATTCATAGAAAGAGAATTACCTTGATTTTGGAAAGGCAGAAAAATATAAGTTAAGAAATGAATTTCTTAGGAAATGAAAGTTATATGTATGTTTTTAGGCTTCAAATATTGTAAGTAATTGATATTATTACCTAGTTATGCATATATATGGCAGACATTGCTCACCAGGAGGATTGGTTTTCTCAATTAAAAATGGACTTTGTCATATTACACAGAAATCAAGATCACAAGCTTAAATAGGCTCCAAGACCTCAAATATTTTTGTCTTACAACTCAATAATAATAATAATAAAAAATAGGCCAATGAAGGAAAAGCGAGGATCTAAACAGACTTTTCTCTGAAGAGATACAAATGGCTAATAAATACATGAAAGTTTATTTGACATCATTAGTAATCAGGATAATTCAAACAAAACTACTGTATTATATGACTAAATACTTCTTAGAATGTTTACAATTAAAAAATCTAGGGCTTCTGCCACCTTACTGAACAGAAGAGGTATGACTGAATAACCTTGTCATCTGTATGAACTTGGAAAACTTTTAGTTTTTTAACGTTTATTATGTTAGCTGTGGACACATAACAGGTGGCCTTTGCCATGTACTCTGGCACCTTGTTTCTTCTGTGTTTCCCTTCCTCTTCCCGGCTGGTTCCTCATCCCATTTTTTTGTGCTTGATACTATTTGTCTTAGCTCATGCTACAGCATATAGTGTTTGCATTAAAGGGCTTACTAAGTGGGAATGTAATACAACTATTGTGGAAATCAGGATTGAGGTTTCCAAAGAACTGAAATTAGAAATTCCATCTGACCAAGATATTTCCCTGATGGTATCTTCCCCAAAGAGCTTTATGTGTGATCTTATTTATTTTTGGATGCAAGAGTCTATTGCTATAAAATCACATGTTAAAACTGATTTTGCTGTATTCAAGTTTTAGTATGCTGCTTTTATTTTCATTTATCTAATGATACATTTTAATTCATGTTTAATTACTTCTGTGACTCTTTAATTGGTCAGAAGCAGAGATTATTTTACCTCTATATTTTGTTTGGGTTGGAAAATTCTAAAAAAAATCCTTATCTATCCAAATAAATAAGTACAAATGGTTTAAACCATTTAATTTTAATTACTATACTTTTAAAAATGATACTAGAAACTTGAGATAGTTGTTGCTTCAAAAGTTCAAAACCTAATCAAATTATTTATCATAAATACAAAATTCAATTAACATATAAAAATTGTAAACATTTAAATTTTCAGGAATGTAATATTATTATAATAATTGATGTTTTATATTAACTTTTTAAACAATCTGTCATTAATTGTAATTGAAGTATACACCAGAATTTTATGTCCAAATCTTACTTAGAATGCAATTAAGTATGACACTTAAAGATTCAATAGGGTGTTAATCTTCATAAGCTTTTGGATATAGGTATTTGTGGCACTTGGTTCAGAATAACATCAACACTGATTGGCAATCTTTCTAAACATGACTGTTACTATGAAACTTGCCATGCATGTGTATGTGTATGCACGTGCAGACACAGATGTCAGAATAGCAAATTTTGTTCTGGATGCCTTGTATTCAGAAAATAAGAAATTAGACAGAACAAATTAAATTGATAGTGTCCAATATAATAATGTTATGGCTTATAGTGCATTTGAAGTTGTGTCTTTTAAAATTTACCCTGCATATTAGGCATGATAGATTTTATTAATTCAACTTTAAATGTTTTAGTAAAGTGCTACACGGAGCCTACAGTTTCCATGGGCTTTCTTTAAAAATCACCAGTCTAGGTTTATGCAGCTGCTTCTTTCACATCTCAAATTCTGCTTTTTTAAAAATTACCATAGGCAAGATTATAAAGCTTTTAAAACTTTTGAATGTGAATTATTTCATATTTTCATACTGTTTCTAGATTTTTGGATTGATGGACCCAGTTAGTCTTTACATCCACAGTTCTAAAATACTAAATACAGAAGTACAGGAATAAACAATTCATACATTTTAGATTTCAGGTTATTTTAAGTCATTAGTGAAATCTGGCACATTCCTGTTTTATTTCATTCATGCCGAGAACTACTATCCATACCACAAATTCAGGCTCTGTATGCTGCCAACCATGGGTCACTTACCAGCCACCTTGGTTATCACACGGACTGCCCAGTATCTCAGCACTGTACTCAGGAAAACTTGGTTTTACTTAACAGGATCTCAAAGTGCAGGAAAGGTGATGCTAGCAATACAAATACTCCAAGGAGAAGCTAAAATGTTTCCTTTAAGTAAAAATGTTTAAATTCTCAGTAAGAAAAATATATGTACTGTGGTTGCTAAGATCCATGGTAATACACACTCTTTTCATTTGTGCAATTTTGAAACTAAAGAAGGAAAAAGAAATTTGTACTAATTTTGTCACCATGTCTTAAACTGCAGAAGCATAGATAAAAGATTCTTAGTTCAGATGGAATAAGCATTTCAATTTGTGTATATATGCATAGAAACTTTATTTCACGTTTGGTAACAGCTGAGGCTTTGGGCATCCTGAGGAGTTCCTGGAATGTGGCTTTAGTAATAGGGACTCTGATGCCCTGACACATTTTCCCTGGTGACCCACAGCCACATAGAACAAAACAGCCACAAAAACCTCAATGGCACAGCAAGTTCTAGTCTACCTCACTCATTTATAATCTCTATTTTACTTGCCAGAAAGTCTTTTTGTGACATACAGAAAACTAGGTCCTTTCATTTTAAATAACACATCCTCAAAAGGCTATGGTTAACCAGTGAATCTAATGAGCTTTAGGCCCATCCTAGCTATGACATGGCAAATGTCGCACAACCAAACCTGTTTAGCAAAATGTGCCTGTCCCCAGCTTTATACTATTGCACAGACACATTGTACTGTCACTAATGTGTTAATGCATTATTTGCTACAGAAACAATATAGGTAGGAATGGTTTATGTATGTGGGTTTGTACTGTTCAGTACAAAAAAGTTTACTACATATGTGCATTTCTTGTGAATGAATTTCTGTGGATATGCACACTGCATAACTGTATCTTTTATATATAAGTACTTGTATTTATAAAATTTTTAATGACAACTTGATCACATACAATACATAGATATTATTTAGATTGTTTTATAATGCTAAAATATCTCCTGCTGAGATTTTAATGTTACTTAACTAATAACTACATATATAGATATATACAGACACATATATATAATTATGGTAAATAATTTTAGTTAATATTTACAGAATATTATTTTGACAGAATGATTATTGTTAAGTCAAAACATGCATTTGATAAGATTTTATGAGGCTTATATTCAATGTCATGTAAATATTAATTTATCCATAAAATAGATTGACCTTTCAAATGACTGTTAGTGTATTATATGAAAGAGAGGAAAGTTGAAACAATCTGATATGCTTCTTGTTCTCTGCAGGCAATCAGGGTTGTAGAGAAGAGAGATGTGTGAAATATGCTGATATAAGCCAAATGAGTGAAGAGAGTAAATATATATTAGCAATGTAATAAAATCCAGAGGAGCCATATTCTGTGAATTTGAAAAAACCACAAAAGATGGAGGTATGTGGGCTGTATAATATAACTATGAAAACGAAATCCTAACATCAGCAATCAAAAGAATCTGTTTTCTCATTATTAATAGTCTTGACATTCAGGGTAGCTCTAGGATACTGAGCAATATTTAAATTTATATCTAATAACCTACAGAAAGTACATATTAAAGCAACCTGAGAAATAAATGCAAACTCAGTTGTTTATGGTCACTTTTTAAACATATGCAATTAAAAGTTTTAAAAGCTACAATTTACCATGTTTACATTACAATTTACATGTTTACCATGCACACTAGAAACTCAGGAGAAATCTACAGGCCTAGTCTTGTAATCATTCAGTGCTAATCATGCTCATTTATAAATTTTCAGGTATATCAACCAAATATAATAAACATGACAACAGTATGGAGCAAAATATAAAAATGAAATACAGACTCAAATATGATTGAAGGTTGAATGTAGTTGTGTAATGCCTTGTGAAATATATGATTGCCCCTTCTAGGGAGTGCTGTTCATTAAATCTTATTTTGATTGATGATGCTGGAAACCCATGAAGGCATGTTTTCTAATACATACACTTGGTCATGGCTGAATAGCTCACTAATTTACTATATTCCTCACAGACCAACCAATTTAATAACTTCCCCAGTGCCAGCTCTTGAACAATGCAACCCTATTGACATGCCAGTGCAATAGCTATTAACAATTAGATTTCATTGTTGCATTGTATCTTGCTATTGTCATCTGAACAGGAAGTGTTTTCCTTATAAACCATAGAATTGACATAAATGCAAAATGTTAGGCCAACCCATCTAATAAGTGGTCCATGGGTGCTCATTACCAGGAATGAGCTCACATCCATCTTACTGTCATATATTGTTTTTCTTTAGCATTTTTTTTCTAGTCTTTGAAAAGACTCCAGTGTATTTCAGTATCTCAAATCATGCCCATAATTTGGCAAAATTGCTTCTGTTCTGCAGAAACATCTTTTCTTTTGTTAATATTGCTCCCTTAGAATCTAGGTAACTGAAGAAAGTGCTTTATATAGATCATATGGATGCAAAAATTTAGAGATTTTTTTAAGCTGAAAAGATATTAGAATCTAAAAATTACTCAAACTGTTTATTTCCAAAAGTCAAGAAATATTCAAGTCATTAACTTCTACTCACATAGGGTAGTCATCTAGGCAATTTGAAATTCATGATTAAAATGCTTCTAGGGGCATAAAAGTAAATAATGTCTCTGAAATATGTCATTTGGATCTAGATAAAATATAGTTGAGTTTACATCACTGTAGATATAGATAACTAAAGAAGACCATCTTAAATATAAATGGTTGTCAAAGTAATTGAATGGCAAGTAGTTACATGAAAAGTTCTCAACAGTGTTTTAAGGATTTCTTTCAAGTCACATAAGACTTACAATTTCTTAAAAAATGCTGAACTAGTAGAATCTGCTGACTGGGTACTCTGGAATGAATCAACACAAGAAGACGCTTCTGAGAGAAAAGGAATTTGATGCATTGCACACACTAATATTAAAACTTTATTACTCTTGGAAAAATTAGAGCCTGTCAGTGCCAAAATTCTTGTAAGTAACTAGAATCCCAGAGCTGTGAAGGGAATTCTCCCATCTTTTCCTCTCTCTTCTCCCATACCTCCATGACACTGGGTGAGTTTTTTCTCCCTTAATTGTACTGAAAGAAAGAAAAAAAGCAATCAAGAATAAGACAGAAGGAATAGCCAAATCAAGCTATGCAATAAGTGGGAAAGTTTTAAACCACAGTGGTTCCAGGCTACAAGGACATGGATTACTGGAGTACATGATAAATGTGTAATCTTGGACTTCATCATTTGAGCCTTATGAATCAAAACCATTGAGCATGGGGCTGAATAAACTGTGCTTGAACAAATCAGCCACGTATTTCTTCTACACACTGAAATTTAAGATACTCTAGAAATCAGCTAGGGTGGGCAGTGGTTAATGAGAGTATTGGTGGCTTCCAAGTACACTCTCTCCTTCCACAGATAATGCAGCAGAACTATGTAGCTATCTGGAAACAAAATTGCCAGGGAGCAGGATGGCCAACAAAAAGGAGTAATTTGAAGGCTTCTGCCCATATTTTATGCTTACTTCTGGTGAAAAAAAAATCACCAGAAAGTGCAATTCTCCAGAAACAGAAAATTATAAATGGGTATCATCTGGAAACCATGAACCGCAGGGCGACTGTTAAACATAATATTTTCTAAAACACAAAATGTATATAAATGGATTGCAGGCATAAATAATATTTTAATTTTAAAGACCTATAAAATATTTTAAAAGTGAAAAAATTGAAACATAAAATATAAAAGAACAGTTTTGAAGAAAAAAAGAAACATTGAGTATAATGTATAAGAAATTAGATGATGAAATTACTTGAAGAGTGAGGGGGCTAAGTGAATTTATCTGCTGAGTAAATAAGTTCAAGAACTTTCCCAGGAGGCAAGGGGAGGAGATATAAAGAAGTAGAAATCATGTGTGATGGGGTGAGGTAAGGTGTGGAGAATGTGAATAAAAATGTCGATGTTCCCTAAGGTTAATCACAGGAGTTTAAATAGGTATTTTTCAAAAAAAAGTCAAAATTTTAGGAAACTGAAAAAAGTTGTAGAACTGTAGATTAAATTAGTTCATAATACACTTAACCCAAAAAATAAGATTTGTGGGAGAAAAAAAATTTGTGAGCAATACCCATGAACATAGTAAATCAACACTCATTAAATAAGAAACTAGAAGAAAATCTGCTCAAGGTAAGAAGCTTATATTCACAAAGAATATCAAAATAGAGATGGAAAATAAACACTACATCTTTCAGAAATATTTTTTAGGGAAGAAAGCTTTCAGAATTACACAGACTCAGAAACTGAGGTTTATTTTTACCAACTTTGGATTTTTTTTATAAAACAAATTACTGCAGTAAAAAAGCACAAACATGGGCAATATAAAAAGTAAACCCAAATTTTTAAATAAGAACTTGTTTTGTTTTACTTGTTTGACATATGTCTGTAAAAATTTAAAAGCTAAAATACCATGCTTTGATTATGTGTATTTTAGGTAATGATCAGTTTTGGGTAGTTAAGATATGCATCTCCTTAAAGTTTTATCACTCTATATGGTGAGCACATTCAAAATCCTCTGCTCTAACAGTAATAAAGATATACTGCTAAGATGACAATAAATATACTTGACAGATCTTATTTTGGGATGATGATTGTGAATAGGTAGTGAAAAAAATGAATAAACTTAATTGGAGAGAAACAGATTAAGTGGGTCTTAGTTTATGGATATCCAGATTGAAACATGTACTATTTATGTTTAAAAATAAACATTCATGGAAAATAAACATTCATGGATCCTGTAAAGTTTGAGGTTAAAAATGGGGAAAATAAAAGCAATAAAAAATAATTGATCAAAACATTTTTTTGCATGCGAATCCACAGATGTAAAACTCACTGATACACTGATACACGGATACTTTTGTGACACGTAATGCACACATTCCTCACTGGGAATTGGGCACTGAGTTCAATCTCGGATACCACAAAAAACAAAAACGGTGAACAAGCAGACACCAGTGAAAGGCCCTGCTCATTGCCATCTGACAGAAAGGCAGGTTTGTAAAACATCATGGTGTGTCCTCAACCACCTTCATTTACCGAGTCTCACGCTGAGTGACATCTGGAATTTCTCCAGAATCAAAAGGACCACGAAACGTACGCATTTTGAATTGATTCAGGATATGGAGGTAACCTGTACAATTAAACCTGAAGACAATAATGAAAGTGACTTTCAGAACTGCTTCCAAGTGAGTGGTACGGGTGACAGAGTAAGTGTGCCCAAAGCAAGGCGGAGGGCTTCCCAGGGGGACGATGACTTTGTGCATTGTACTGTAATAAAATAATTTTAAACATTCACCATAGCTATAGACAGTATATTGTATGAAGGAGAAAGTTCAAAAAAAGGAGGCACATGTTAAAAATTAATTTAAGTAACCTGCTAAGCTTCTGATTTCAAAACTGGAAAAGAACATTATGAAAGGCAAGTATAAGAAAATACCCACAAGTCTTTTCACTTCCTGCAACCTCATGTATCCTGCTGAATTGTTTTGAGGCCTAAAAGACACAGTGTTTGTAAAGTGCCTATTTAAATCACAAATGCTCATTCAGTAGCAATCATTACTGTATTATGTAGATTCACAGAGAGGGCTATCCCAAGGCTTGAAAAAGCTTTTGTTAATGAAACAAATAATTTCTACCAACAAGTATGATTCTCATATCTTTTGATCAGTTTAGTAGGGAAAATATAATTTAAAAGACTTAACAAGGAATGGAAAGGAATATTTAAAGTGTAGGAAAGAAGCAGAGGATATAAGTGAATAACTGATTCTTTTAAATGAAAATGTGACTGTTTAACAATCTCATACTTATCAAGTTCATACTTATCAGCAAAAAAGAGAAGTTTATGAAATAGAATTATTATTTTTCTCCTGTCAAAGGTGAGAAGTTATTCAGCAGTGGTAAAGACTGAAGTGTAATTGAGAAATCTGCATATTATCAATGTTGTAATGAATCCTCTTATAATATAGTATCTATAACTGTGATTACAAATCGCAACTTTAATAATACCAAGAAAATAATCTTTTCCCTAAATTCAGACACTTAGGAAAAGCAAATTCCTTTTCTGCATCTAAGAATGCTTTCAACGCAAAAGTAAAATGTATTTGACCCATGGAAAACTGTTAAACAGAAAAAAATTAAACTTAGGAAAATAAACATTTTACCTTAAGATGTTTATTGTAGAATTATATAATGACAGAAAAAAAAGCAAAAAAAGCAAGATAACACAATGTGATACTGTACAGCTTTATATTATATTAAGAATGAGATAATAACAATTTGGAAAACAGTAGTACTATAAAGTTTTATTTAGCTCCATTGAGGAAATTGTACATCTATCTTTAGCCTTAATTGTTTAAAAACAAAGGAAATATACTAGCATTTTAGTGTTTGTTTACTCTGAAGTGATATATTTATTAGGTCTATATTTTTGTGTAGTGCTCATAATTTAAATTATTCAAAAAAAGATTTATTTTTATAACAAGTAAAAGAAAATAATTACTCTAATCTAAGTCAATTATCTTCCTAATTTTTAAGAAACATGATTTACTATGCTGTTTTGAATTCAGTGTTCATGACAACTTTATCCTGAAGAATATATAATTTGTGATGTATTGACTAAGAAAGATATAATGGTCAGAAACATCTTAAGAATGATAGTAAGCCTTGATATTCTATGAAAGGTACATCAATTAATATAGAAAAGTTTAAGGAAAATTATGCTGAAGTTAAAGTGTAAAAGTGCAGTTTGATCATAGCACTAGGGTCTGGAGTCACCTTACTAAGTACACTAAGTAGCAAAATAATGATTTTGGCCAGGTGTGATGGTGGATGCCTACAGTATGGGCACTTAAGAGGCTGGTGCAGGAAGATGGCATGTTTAGGATCATCCTCGTGGGGCTGGGGATTTAGCTCAGTGACATAAATGCATGTTTGGCACGCATGAAGTCCAGAGTTCGAACGCTGGTACCACCAAAAAAAAAAAAAACCAAAACAAAAAAACAACAAAAAAATCCTGGATCATATAGTAAGTTCAAGGCCAGCCTGGATTGCATAGTGAGATCATATCTCTAAAAGGAAAACAAAAAATAATTTTCAAAACTACTAATTAATGTAAACAAAAGAAAATTTTGACTTATTCTACCCAGCTCCAATCCTGTAATGATCCTCTTCCTATTTTGAATGACAATTGAACTAAGTGGTCAAAATAGTTAATACAGAGACATTATAATTTTTTATCTGAACAATTTTAAGAAGAGACATGACTTGAACTACATTAGTCACAGTCTTTGTATGCATTCAGTTTTATCCCAAAGCCTTTCTGCACAACTCTTCTAACATTCAACTCAAACTTCAGGTCTCCTGGCTCTTCCCAGAAGTCATCGTGAATGTTGCCCTATGAGCACAAACCTCTTAAGCAAAGATAGGGCTGTGTCAACACAGAGGTAATGACCTGGTATAGATGATAAGTAAATAATAGACAACTGTTGTTTGTCCTGTCAATGTAAGATCTACTGTTTGAAAACAAGGTTAATAGACTCCATATTTTATATCGCATATGAATTCAGCTAATTATTCCATGCTCATGGTATATTTATTTTCATGATGTTGAATAATCTGAAGAATGTAGCATCGGTTACAATCCAGCAACTTTCAGATCCATTGTATCAGTCTTCCTATAAAGAATTATCTGAAGATAATTAAACACTCTAGGAATTTTAAATAGTTATATATTTGTGATTGTTAATGCATCTTCTATAACATAATACCTACAAAAATAATCTTTCTCCTAACCAGTAAAACTCAAGGAATAACCAACATTCTGAGAACATCTGGCTCATTATAGGATAAACCAGTGATTGTCTATGGAGACACTCCTCTGGGTTGCTATTTGGTCTTTAAATCTCAGGACTGAATGGTATCTAATTGAGATAAAGGAAACAAGAATTCAGAGGCACTAAATAAAATCTGAGGCTTTCAGGAAATACCCTAGGAGCAAACAATTGAGGACAAGAGTGAAACCTATAACAAATGTCACCTACAGAGATTTGAGTATCGTCTTTGTATTGTTTAGATGTCATGTATATAACAGGCATTGTTATATCCTGTAAGACAATCAGCTTCAAATTTACTTAAGGAAAAGCAACAAATCTTTTGGATTTGACTCAGTACTTTTACAATGAAACCTTTCTCAAGTGGTCGATAAAACAAGTTCCAGGAAAAAGGTATTCAGTAATGAGATTCAGCATTGAGAGTGTGTGGCCTTGCCTGGGTATTCCAGCTGGATTGTTGAGCTGACAATATTACTATTGTAAAACACAAGCAATGGTCACATGAATAAGGATGTTACGAGCATAGAAAATGTAATTAGTGACTTAGGAGATATATTTAAGGAAAAATTACAGCTTTTAATCATTTTAAGAGGCCAGAGCCTAGAATGAATGGGTAGAATAAAATGTGTGCAGCTCCAGAGAAAACACAAGTCATAGTAATGCACAGTACTGTTAACATAATGGCTTTGCTGTCATGGCAGTTCACTTTATCATTTGATGTTATATTATCAGATCCTGACATTTTAATTTCTTTTCTACCTAATTGATATTCCCTCAAAACAAGGTAAAGATAAAGTTTCATATCTTGATTTGGGGTTTGCTCGACTGCATACTGGCTGAACGAATGCAAACCTGTAGGAATATTATTAAAACATCATTTTTCTTCCTGACTGGTCTCTGGTGGAGATTCTGTTATTTAGATGTAAGCTGATTTTTACAAAACTGATCCAGCTCCAAAAATTTTCATTTCAGGCCCGTCTGTTTTTACAAGTCTCTGGCTGTCAAATCTTGTAGCTTTCATTCTCCTGGATCCCTAGAGCAGCTGCACTCTGTTTGTTCTTATAATGAAACGTGTGTCTGGGTTCTAGCTGATTACTGTATCAACCGGAACATAACAAGATAGTCACTATCCAAAGGGTTGTATGTCAAGCAGCGCCCTAGGCTTGCTGGTGTAATACAACAGTTTCTGGGAGTTTCACAGTGGAGTAGTTCAAGCTTGATCCAGAAAGGACAAAATTAGATTGCGCATTAACCTTTGATTATTCAAGCTCCTGGAAAAAAGGTGTTTTAAAAATAATTATTTACATGCATGTTATTGATGTTTACACAGCTCTGGGGATTAAAATACTGTATACACTTAATAAAGATGGCAGATTCCATAGACAAGAGATGAGTGGGGGTTTTTTGCCTATGGATGTAAATGAGAATATTTGGAATTTATATTTTATGATCTACTGTAAACTCATATACCTCAATTTATACAATAAATGTATACTCCACATTTCTGGTACAAATTATGTTTTGTATATAAAACATGGAAGGAAATACATGACTGATTTCACCATGACATATTTGATGTGAGCCAGAAAATGAATACAAAGATTTTGTAGGTTTAGTAATTATCCTCAAATCAGGAAAAGCAAGAGATGGAGAAATCACAGAAATCATCCTAAGAAATCTAAATATAAGTTCCATGGTATTTATGCAATATGCATCAAAGACAGTGAAATAACTTTCTTCAAAATAAAATGAAAATCTGAATCAAATTAATTATTAACTATGTTGATTAAAATTTATAGGCATATTTATTAAAAATATATAGGTGTAGATAGTGCCTTAAGTTTGGCATCTTATTTAAATTCACTGTAAACATGAAATAAGAAGAGTTTATATTACTTGGTATTGACATCTGTTATGAAGTTATAATAATTTAAACAGATTGTAATGGATGGTCAGGATACAAAGACAAGACAAGCAAAATAAAAAAGAAGGAAAATGCATAGCAAAAGTTTAGTTTATGACATCATTTAGCAGTCAGTGCACAAATAAGTAAGAGAGATACGCGTGTCAGTAGAACACTTTAACAATAACCCACAACCTTCGGACCAACTTGTCAATAGAACAGAATAGAGGCTTCAGACACATTCAGCTATCTGTCTTTGAAAAGGGGCCAAAACTATGTGATTGGTCAAAGATAGCTTAGTCAGCAAGCAGTGTTGGGCAAACTAAATATCTCATTGCAGAAGAGTAAAGCACATATCTTACCATTGATCAGGAAAATAGAAAAGTATTTCTAGAAATAAACAAAAGAATAACATGTTCATGAATATATTCTGGAAGACTTAAAAATACATAGTATGGATTGCTGGTAACATGTTCACATACACAAAAACATATATTTCATATTTGAAATTATAAGAAAAAGTGAGTTAATAACAAATTGAATCAGTTTATAATCATCTGAATTTGATGACTTCAGTTAAATATCAAGTTTAATATCAAAACCAAGAACTGTCACCAAAATTAGTAATTTTGACTAAATAAAATGTTTAAAAATAATAATAGACTTTTAAAAAACTCCCAGAACAGGAAAATGTGGGAAGAAAGAAAGTAGCTCAGTGGTTGCCAAGTTACAGAAAGGAGTGTTTGGGAGATGATAGCTACCAGGGAAATTGTTTTGTTTTAAGAAAACAAGTGATCTAAATTTAATTGTGGTCATGATTGAACAATTTTGTCTATATGCTAAAATTTACTGAATCTTAGATTTTTCAGTTTGTAAATTGCATGGTATAAAAATTTTAGTTCAATAAAGCTGTCATTTAAGAATGAATAATAAAAATATCTTCTAAAAAAGAGACCATGATTACAATTAAAAAGAAAAAAATAAACTTATCAATACTTAACTACATTAGAACCACATATAATTAATGAAAAAAGGAAAGTCTCTACCACCCCTTTTTCAAAAAATTACATGGCAAAATATAAACTGGCAATTCATAAAAGGAACAATTAGCCTGTTGCCAAAAAAAAAAACCCCAAAAAAACCAATTTAGAGTCACTGATTCTTAATCATGCAAAATAATACAATATTTTCACCTAGGAAACTAGTCAACTAAAATATATTTTCAGTAAATCATTTTTGGTGTAGCAATGTGCATAGGAAATTTGGAGCATTGTGCTATTGAACTGCAACTGAGTTTTTGAATTCTATGGTCATATTTTCACATGATATTCATTTCTATTTACTTGGGAAATAACTATATATATAATATTTATATGTTTTGTGTATGTGTATTATAGTTTGTATAATACATATGTATGTGTATATTATGTAAGTATATTATATGTATGTATATATCAGCAGAAAATGATTATTGAGATGACCATTTAAAAAAATATTTATGGTGGCATTATTTACAATGGTAAAAATTATGAAAATAGAGTTCAACTAAACAATTTCTTATACCCATTTAATTACAAGTATCCTTTAAAATCATATTCTAAAAATCAGACATGTAAAAATTAGTTTTGCATATAAATATAAAACTAATTTTGTTACATACAGTAGGTAGATACACTATCAATGGAACAGACAGATACAATGAACTACATCACATTTTTTTGTGGTGACTGTCAGTGAGTGACTATATTTATTTTTCTATATTTTACAAGATTTTTCTAGCTTTCCAAAGTGATTATATATATCTTACATTATCAGAATTGAACTGGCAATTGGTCAATATTCTTTTTAATTTAAGTGCCCCCTGCCCATATCACTTATGAACAAAATATATGTAACTAGATTTTGTGCCAAACTCCTGTTTTCAATGGCTGTTTAGCTATCTTACTCATAAATCGCACTCTGCAGTGATGCTCAATCCTGGCCACCCACTAGGATTATCAGAGAGCTTTCAGAAAATACATATGCCAGGGAAACTGCACCTTCAGAGATTCTAAGTTAAGTATTATGGGATATTGACATCGTTTTATACTGCCTTAGATTTTTAAAGTTACTGTGCAGCTGGAACGTTCCCAAACTTGTTTTTTCATTAAGATTCATCAGTGGAACTTCACAATACAGATTCTTGGATCACATTGCCCAGAGATTCTGCGTAGCTGTTCTAGAGATTCTGTGTGGTTGGAACTTGAATGAACACACACAGGCACAAGTGCATTCAAGCACTTAAACAGATAACCCAGGGTCTTTTTTCTGATCAGAAGAATGACTGAAGCAGGCTATTCTTACAGAGTCAGCAACCAAACAGCAGCCATAATGTCTATGAGAAACAATTCAACTTGAAGTGTCACTATTGTTGAGAGACAATTCTATGAATGGACAGAAAAATATACCTACAATTTTGATGGATTAAAATTGCAAGGATAAAGTGCTATTTAGGCATAAAAACCCCATACTGTATACATTTATGTGTCACGTTACATCCTAATGAAGATGAGAGAGTACTGACGGCTGGCTGGTTGGTACAGAGCATCAGTGAAAGGGGAGTGGAAATGATCCTTAAAGGATGAATGAGATGAGTTGGGCATCAAGGCATCAAGAAATAATTTCAAGACAAAGGAAAGCATGACAACAGCAATAAAGTAGCATTTTGCTCGGGACAGTAATGAGAAATAGGGGAGAAGGACTAGTTGTCATCAAATTTCAAGAGACAAAACTGGAAACCTGTGCGGTTATAATGACAGAGGAATGAATGCGTTGGTTCATGCACTATAGTTAAAAACTAAAATTTTATTGAATTAAGTACCTGTTGTATATTTACCTCAGTTATTAGTGTATCTCTCACATCTCCAACAGTGACTGGCCCTCATTAAAGAATAAATACCATTTCAATGAATGAATAAATATGATTACTGTGATGATATAATAGTTTGTCAACTGCTTAGCACTGATGGCACAAACATGTTAACACAAGGGCTTGGAGGAAAGATGTTTGTAATATGAAAGTGATTGCTATGATATTGTTTTCTATTCTAGACTAGTGCCACCATTTTATTAACCTCTCATTCCTTATATCACATGACTCCAAGGCCCCTACTACTGAAGGACCTCTGTCATCACATAGTATCTAAAGAACGGTATAAGCTCTGCCATTTGGCTCCAGCTTGTGGTGCTGGGAAATAGAACCCAGGCTTAGTGCATGCTGTACAAGCTCTAAACTGAACCATATCATTAGCCCTACATTTTTTTTTAAAGCAAGCGATGTCTATAGAATCAATAAGCAATGTGTCATTAATATTTCTTTTTAGGGAACTCAAGGAAGACCTGAGACAGCTTCCAAAGTTTTACCATTGCCTCTGCCTATAATTTAACAGAATTTGGAAAATTTATGACAGTCATGGTCAGAACTTCTCATTCTCCTGTGCAATTTCTCAGGCTTTTCTTTCAATCTACTGAATCAGAGATCCTGCCCTGGGCAAGGTCATCCAGGTAATTGTGATGCAAGTTCAAATTTGAGAACCTCTTTTCCAGATGTTTGACATTCTAGTAATTTTTGTCTCCTAGATCTCATCCTTCAATATATTTTATTGTGACTGTTGGTTTGTTTTTCCTTTACATGGCTTTACTTTACTCTCTTGCAAATTATCAATGAATTCTCCACAATATTTTTTTGGACCATGTTAAGCCCTATTTGACTTTCTGGTGACTAGGGAATCGTCCTGAATTCTATATACAGCTCCTAAAACACTTTACAATCCCGTTCTCTTAATACTGGCTGAGACAGTCTATTCTTACCATGAAGCACCTCATGACTAATACATATGCTGAAGTATTACAGAGAGTAGGAAAGGATGATTTAAGCTGTGTTTTAACTATAGCATGCTTACAGGGAAGTGGCCAAAGTCCCAGTCCCCATATCATAATTATAATTAAATATTTTTGTAATATATTCCAATGCTTTTTTTTAAAAAAAAACTTAAATATAAGATTTAAGTGTGATTTGTAGAAATCATTATTAAATATCTGTTGAATAAGTAAATAAGAAAATGAAAAGATAACAATTTATCTCTTGCATAAAATCTAAAATATAGGTGTTCAATAGGCACCCAGACTGTTCCCAAATATTTCATTCTGCCTCCATAAGCAGGCACAGCTTTGTTAACTGGAAGGATGCATGAATGTTCAAGTCACATCATTTTAAACTTTAAGAACTAATGAAAAGGAATGTGAAGTATGCATTTTTACCTCCTAAGAGTTGTTTTGTTAATCAGTCATTTTCATTTTGAGATATAACATACATAAAGTATGTTAGTTTTAGCTGTGTATGTCTATGAATGTGTGTTTATCAAAGTAGCTGTGTAAGCATGGCCAGGCCAAGACACAGAGCATTCCCAGTGTTTCAAAAGGGTCTTCTTAAGTCCAACCACCACCCCCTACTAACCATTGTTCTGATTTATATCACCATAAATTAGATAGACTTGCTCTTGGAACCTATTAAAAATAAAATCAAATAGCACATATCTTTTCATGTCTTTTCTTTCATTAAAATGATGTCTATGAAATTCACTCAGATTGTATCACACGTCAGCAATCTGTTCTTTACAGTGCTTTCTAGTTTCATTGGTCTGTTTTTTCTAATGATGAAATGCCTGAGTCTGGATAATTTAATTTATAAAAAAAGAAGTTTATTTATCTCACAAATGTGTAGGCTAAAATTGAAATACTGTGGCTTGGACACTGGTGGGGACCAAGTGACAAATAGTAGCGTGCGAGTCACATGTCATCACAGGACAACAGAGGAGCTGGAAGAAGGCAGGAGGGTGTTTGCTTGTTTGTTTGTTTGTTTGTTTACTTTTTCTCATCACAACTCTCTTGAAGAACTGGCCCAGGGAATCAAGGAAATTGCATCAATTTGTTTGAAAGCACTGCTGTTGCTTACCTACAATGTTCTAGAGGTCACACTTAGAGAGCTACAGATATTTGTGTGTGAGTTGTCATTGGGATTTGAGTTAACTATTACTGCAGCTTACACTCACTTATCCTGACTGATGGTAAGCTTGTCAGATTTAGAAAATAAAAATATACTGGCCAGTTACAATTACATTTCAGACAGGGAACAAATAGAGTTTAGGATAAGTATATCCCATGCAAAATTTGAGATATGTTTATACTGGGAACTGATTTGCTATTTATCTGAAATTCAGAGTAATTAAACATCCAATACATTATCACACGACTCTCTGACAGACATTTCCTTTTTTTTTGCACACAAGATCTGGCACACAGATGGGTTAAATTATTATCTAGCAATATGCAGTAAATAAATGGCAACAGATTCCTAACCCTAGAGTAAATACCATGTTTATTCTACTCCAAGTGTATTACTTAGCTTGCTACCCAGTTACTGAGTCTTCAGTGAGTCACAAAACCAAGGCTACTAACCCAGCAACAGATGGGGTATTCCACACACATGCATGTGCAAATTATCGTAGGCTGCTGCTTACAAATTTTTCAGGGAAAACAAATAAACAAAACAGCAACAAAGCCTTCAGGACTTAAGGCAGAGTTAAACTGCCACTTGCCTCTGCATCTAGTTTCTGCTGCCTTTCAGCCCTGACCCACCTGTTTCACGGGGTCACACGTCCCCTCTGGGGCTGTGGTTCCACATTAAATTGCCTGCCCCTTAGCCCATGCAGAACATGTGGCTTGCTTTTTTCTCCCAGAGGAGAAAATCACCAATCCCTTCTACAGATCACCTAGGAGGTAGGCAGTTAGCATCTCCGGAGGCTACGTATATTCAGCAGGCACATCCTAGGCCAGCCGGATGGGCTTGGCCCCCAAGGAGACCTCTGGTACCAGGAAAGGGCTCCTGCGGTCCCATCTGGCTTCTGCAAAGCCAGTAGTCATCCCAGTGCGGTGATTTTACGAGTTTAAGGTTGACCATTTTCCTGCAAATATTTTCTTACCCTAATGGATGAAACCTGTTACTATCAGCTTAGCGTTTGAATTTAAGAATGTCTGTCATTGGTAAAATCTTTGAAAATACAGGCTCATTATCTGGACTAAATATCACAGGAAATGTTACCTTCTACATACTACATAAAAGAATTCCTCCAAGCTTTTCTTTTGGACAGAACAGTTGCCTTAAGTGCATAAAGACTCTTGGGAAGAAAGAGAAACAAGAGGCAACAAATTCAAGCAACACCCTTTCAGAGAGTTTGTTTCTGTACTACTTACTTTCAAAGACTGAACTTAGTCCTGTCTCAAGGCCGTGGTTAACTGATACCAACCTGATTACTACCCCTTGGTAATCCTAGGATATCAACATTGCTCTTAGCGTGCCCTGGACACTCAGGAGAGACTACTGCCTTAGTAGCTGGTGAGGAAGACCTTGATTTTATAATTAGGCCTGTAGAGCTTTTAACTATACAGTGGAAGACAGGCTTTCCCTAAAGGTTACCTTAGTACTTGTGACACAATGTAGCTTTGTACAAACACACGCACACACACATACACACACACACAGACCTTAGTACTTGTGACACAACTTACCTCTGTACAAACAGACACACACACACACACACACAGAGAGAGAGAAAGAGAGAGAGAGAGAGAGAGAGAGAGAGAGAGAGAGAGAGAGAGAGAGAGAGAGTCTGGGGAGACAGTTTCCCGGTCTACAATCCTCATTCTTTGCTAGAAATATAATGGGAAGTTAAATTTGCAAGCTTGCCTGTTCAGAGTTAGTTTGAATAGTTGGTTCTAATAATTGATGGATTTAGAAATTTTTCAAGTTATTTTGAAACTTTCTGGTTCACTTAGATTACTAAACCCATGCAGGAAGTACGAGATGACGCTGCTGACACAACTGCTGAAAAGTAAACAGCTCTGAGGTTTAAGTCTGAAAACACACAAAAGAGATCATCTCATAAACAGCCTTACTAAAAAGTGAAACTTCAGAGAGGGATAATAAACTCTATTCTCCTTTGATATTCAAAGTGTGACCAGCCATGTCAGTATCTTGCTGGGTTTTCAAACCCTACACCAGACCTGCTGAATCAGGAACTGTATTTTAAACCAGTGATCTGTACCTATATCAAAGTGTGACATGCACCCTCCTTAGAACCATATGATTACAATTCATCTCATTGTTAAAGAAGCTATTTCTGTGTTTTGTCTTGCAGCCTTTATGGGTTGGATATTTTGACTCTGTGAAAACCCATCCTAAGCTTAAGAAGTGAGAGTGATATTTCCACCACCAGTCCAATCTGGCTTCCTTTCACAACCTTGCTCTTGCACATTCTAATCTCCTTAGGTTTTTAACTCAAAATATGTATTCTTCGTCTGGTAAGATTCTCAGCACTTACGATCCTCAGATACTTTTTCTTCTCTTCTTTGTGTGTGGGTTTTTTTTTTTTCACTTTTTAAAGCAAAGCCCTTTTGCAAAATACATCTAGGTGTGAGCTGAATAGCAGTAGCAAAAGGATTTCTAGGAAGTCAGCTCTATTAGGGACTTCTTTTAGAGAAAACACAGCAGTTACAGCTAATGGTGTGGGGAAGTCTATAGAACTTATATCGTAAGTCACAGAAGCCCCACATAACCAGAGAATTCAGACAGCTTCATACAGCAATCTCTCTCTCTCTCTCTCTCTCTCTCTCTCATATATATATATATGTGTGTGTGTATATATATATATATATACACACACACATAACCAGAGAATTCATACAGCAATTCATACAGCAATCTCTCTCTATATAATATATATATTATATATATAGATACATATATTTATTTTCTCTATATATAATATATACACATAAATACATATATTTATTTTCTCTCTCTCTCTTTTTTTTGATACGGTCTTGCTATATAGAGCAGGCTGACTTCAAACTTGCTCATGTAGCACAGGCTGACCTTCAACTCACAGTTATCCTTCTACATCAGTCTCCCAACTGCTGGGATTGCAGGTATGAGCCACCACACCTGGTGTTTATATATATTTTCAACAAGGCTAATCAAATATCCAATAGTGATTTTAGTTATGACACAAAAGCACAATTGACAGTAGAAAAAGAAATAAATTGGAGTACATCCAAATTAAAAAAAAAATTTTGTGCAAACTATGCCATTAAGAAAGTTAAGGAAAACCATTCACAATTGGAGAAAATATTTTAAAATCATGTTTCTGAGATTAGGCTTGTATTTAGAATATATAAAGAATTTATACAACTTAATAAAAGGAATAACCTGCTTTAAAATGGAAAAAATATTAAATAGGCATTTCTCAAAAAAAAAAAGGATAACTATTGGCCCTTATCTTCCTGAAAAGATATTCAGCATCACTACTCATTAGGGAAATACAGCACAAACACAACCACCTGTCCACCTGGATAGATACTCTCAAAAAAAAAAAAATTCAGACAATGGTAAACTTTGGCAAGTTTATGGAGAAAATGGAACTCTTGTGATTGCTGGATGGATTGTACATTGGCGCATTCATTTCAGAAAAGTTAGTCACTCCTCAGAATGTTAAATAGAGCGTTATCTCATAGCAAAATAATTTTCTTGTAACAGTATATCTAAAAAAACAAAAGTCTATGTAAAACTTGTAAAGAGCAATCAAAGTATTTTTAGTCATAATAGTCAAATAGTGGAAACAATTTAAATAGCCCTCAACTGATGTGCAAATAAACAAAATGTGGTACATTCCCAAGATGAGATTTGTTGAAAAGTAAGTTAATGGCTGTGGATATAGCTCAGTAGCATAAGCACCTGCCTGGTAAGTACAAGGTCTTGAGTTTGATGCCCGATACAATAATAATAATAATAATAATAATAATAATGAGTTAATGATACAAGACACAACATAAATTAACCTTGGAAGACATTGTTCCAAGTGAAATAAGCCAGTTACAAAGGACAGTACAGTGCATGCTTTCACTTCCATACACTGCCCAGAATAGATGCAAGTAGAGAAACAGAGATTAGAGGCGGCTTATGTAAGAAGAGACATTGTTGCTCCTGAGGGTTGCGATCATCTTTTAGGTACTAAGAATGTTCTGAAATTAGATAGTGGAGGTTCTTGCACAATTCTGCAAAGCCCTGAATCTTAAACTGCAAAGTGTAAACATTAATGGTGTGGTGTGAAAAGCATATCTTAATACAAGTGCTATTTAAACATCAAATGGGGTGGAGCTGAGGATATAGGTCAGCGACACAGTGCCTAGTAGGTAAGTGCGAGCTCATGAGTTCGATTCTCAGTACAAAAAAATGAAACCATAAAAACCAAATACTAAATCCAATAGCATATATTATATAGTCATTGGCTATTGTATTTCTAGTGCTTCATAGAATGCATGACACGACATGGTAAGATAGGTGTTAATCCTCAAAAGGTGTTACTGTAGATAGCACATATACAAATCAATACAGGTTTAAAAAAAGAAAAGACCAGTTTACACAATATACCTGCCTCTTTGCTCATACACACACTCATTCACAAATGCACAAATTTGATGAACTCATTAACTGACAGATAAGAGGCATTATTTTAGACATCTGAAATAGAGCCAGGATGGACAGACAGTGTCCCTGAAGCTATTGACCTACTGACAAAGGTGGAAACAAACTAACAACAAGTAATTCAATAAAACCAGATAAAGGAAATGACTGGGAATAGAGCTGAAGTTGCCAAACTCATTTTATTCCTGTAATGCCAAATAGAATTTTGATAAAGCCATATATTCACACACATTTGCAAGTTGACATCTAAATATTTTTATTATGATTTTACCATATCTTATATTTAGTGGGTAGACACCATTATAAAATGATAAAATGAAATAACATGAATGAACATAACTGGAATAAATAATTCATGATGTTATTTGATATAATTAAATGTATTAAAAGTACATTATACCTGAAGTATATTATGTTTAAATTTTACACATTTATCTTATATAATGTACAGTGAAATATATGACATTCTTTCAAAACACTCCATGTAGATTTCAAAGTATCACTAACCTACATTGCCTTATTTATATAACTTCACTGTACCCTCAAATAGGTTAAAATACTTCCATTCAAAAACAAGTTTCATTCCTTGAGAAACAGAAAAAGATAGGAAAACCTATACATTTAAATTGCTAAAATGAGTTATTACAATATACATTTCAGAAGTCAGTGTTTCAATTGTTTTGAACTGCTATGCCTTGGTGAATTTCAAAACCCAAGAGAGATTTTACAACTTGGGAGTAAACACTTGATGAGCTAAAAAACTTATTTGTTTAACTACTTTGAATTTATTTATTTTTAGAAAACAGGAAGAAAAATATTTGTATGTTTGTTCATTCTCAAAAAATCAGCTGTAACAAGGTACATACATGGAAGTTAAGAATCTGGAAATCTATTCCGTTGCAAAGCATGGCACTAACATTCTAATTAGAAGTGTCCTTGTGGTTACCTGCGTCACCACTACAGCATGCTACCATGTGAATGCCCTAGCCACCATGCAAGAGTAGACTGGGGAACTTACTGGTTCTGTGCAATTGTCAAAAATAAAATGTAGATGTAAGGAAATAAGAATTAGTAGCAGGCAAGAATGGAAGTGCAAGCACGATAGTGTTTCATTCCTGAAATGGTGATGGTTAATTTGGAGAACTATGGCCAAAGTAACCCTCTTTCAGGCATATTAGGTACTTTTTTCAGAGATGGATGAGAGAATCAGCCTTACCTCAGAACATGTTCTGTGGTTAGCAGCACACTATTTTATTTCATCTGCCAATGTTCCTGAGTGAGGATTGAAGTATACAGAAAATACTACTTTTTTTTTCCCCATTTATATGAGACTGTGCCTAGGAAAATGTAGAACACTGTTGTCTGAATATACACTTTCCAGCTTTCTATTTTTCTCTACATGAACAAGTTATGCAGAGATGGAATCCCTTTCTCCAACTTATTGTTGGGTTGACTTATTGTAATGCTCCTTTTATCAACAAAATATTTTAAAGCTAATTCTGTGTAACTTCTGTGTACAGAGAGGAGCATTACAGTTCTCCCTTAGGTCATTTAGCTCACAAGAGAGGAAGGAAGGATGTTTTAATACTGCTATTCCACAGCAGTTAGGAGGCTCAGATTAGCATTAGGAATGTGAGGGAGAGAGAAGAGAGTGAGAGAATAAAGCAAGAGGAAGAGAGAGTGGCCCAACTAGCACTCATCTCTTCTAGTCATCCAAATTTAGGCATAAAAAATCAATCGAGAATATCTTTGGATGCTTCCAGCCTGAACACTATCTGACTGCAGCTTCACACACAAAAAAAAACAAAAAACAAAAAATAAACATGAGAACAATTCAACTGTGTCAGACAGTTATCAGAAATGTAACGTACTGGTAACAGTTATTTAAAAACAGTAAACTTGGTGGCAATTTGTCATTACTAATGATTCGCCAGAACTTGCAGATTCTGCAAAATTTGGCAACATTATCTCTTTTTAAAAGGTAAATCTGTCAGTTTGAGTTTAACGTCACCAGAGGATTTTATACAGTGTTACTTTGAGTTAAAAACATGAATACACTAAATGAAAATTCATAAAATTAATTGGAATCACAGAATTACAGAGTTGATCAAGTCATTGAATATTTTCCAGTCTACTAGCTTCAAGGTCAAAAGACTGGTCCCTGTGCTGGTTCTGTGGAATTCTTATAAATTCTTACTCTTCAGTCACTTTAACCTGCAGAGCACTCGGGGAACTTGAACTCTTTGTTTTAGAAACCAACTATGCACCTTAATGAGATAAAAGTATTATAAAACATATCCTCACCCATTTTCTGTTGCTACAAGAAAATACCTGAGACTAGTCATTTAGAAAGAGAGGAGATTTACAGAGCTGACAGTTTTGGTAGAGGAAAATCTGATATCAAGGAGCCCACCTGTTTAGCCCCTGCTGAGGTTCTCTTGGCTACATCACAACATGGCAGATGATATTGTGGTGTAAACTCAGGCAAGAGGCAGAAAATATGTGGAGAGAAAGGAAGCTACAGACACTGAAAGCCAGGCTTCTCTTCTCATAAAAACTTGTTCTCATTGGAACCAATCAAGGTCCAATAAAGAACTAGCTGCACTAACTCCTTCCAAAGATGGCAACACCAATGATCTGATTGCATCCCACTAAGCTCCCCATCCTAAAAGTTCCAGTGGCTCAGTACGGACACACTGAGAATCAAAGTTCCAGAAAACATACCTTTAAGAAAACTCTCAAAACATCACACAAAGTGATTTAAAACTCCCTTAAGGCCAATGTATTTTATTTTTTCCTAGCCACAGATGACCATTAGTTCCTCACTGAGGACACATTGTAATCCTAAAGTGAAGAAGCCCCTTTTACCCTATTTTTATTTTTCCTACCTGCTCCATATAATATGGCTTTTTCACTTGTTGTTCAAGGGTGCCCCCAGTTCACTTTCTGTTTCTTCATCTACACAGACCTCTTGGGCACTGTGTTTCAGTTTCCTGTTCTACTCCCACCTGTTACCCAAAGTCACGGGACCTTCCCTACACCATCAAAACTCTACAGTTCCGATTCTGTACTTCCAGCCTGTAAAAATCCCCACACCACCAGAGGGCGGGGCCTGGCTTTTTCTGTTGCTGGGAAGGTGCAAGCCCGGCCAGAACCACTGGTGTAAAGTAAAGCTGTTCATTGCCTCAAATCCTGGGTGTCCTCTAGGGGTTTCCTCTTGCCATAGCAATCTCTTATGCCCCTTTTACAGATAGGCTGATCAAAATAGAGTATTTTCTTGCTTTACCTACAACCTGCTTCTCCTTTTCATCATCTTAATAAATCAAATCAGTCTTCATAAAGTTACATGAAGAAATAATCTTGGAGTCATTACTGATGCCTCCATTTCATTCAACCCTCACTTAATCTAAGTATATATATATATATATATATATATATATATATACATGTGTGTGTATTTATATATATTATATATATATATTCTAAGGATATAAGAATATAGAGATATAGATATATTCAATTACCTGTACTTTTTGTAATTTCCAAGAATCTAGTCTTAAGTTTTTAATATCTAGATTTAATAATTTTATTATGAATGTAATGTGGGGAACATGGAATAATTATTACTTGTTTATAGCAGTAATTTCACTGGGTCCACTCTGCTCCATCCCTTGGTGAGATGAAACTTTTCTCATACTGAAGATTATGTATGATAGGCATAAAATCATCAAAATATGAATCTAGCATCTTACAAAGGAGAAGGAAGATTTTCCTTCCTCTCTTCTCACAGATGGAAAGAGACTTGTCACATGATAGCACTTACAAATTAGACACTGGATAATTCCTTTGGAATGAATGTTTTATACATGCAACACACATGTACACATATATAATGAATATAAATATATACATATGTAATGAAAAAATATGTATATAGAAGTCAGAATATTATACTCAACTTTATTTGCACATGAATAACTTGCTGTATGTTCTATCACTATTAATCAATTCTTTTTAAGACTAAATCCTCAGTATAAATAAAAGCTTAGCCTGAACTATGCAAAAACCCAAAATACTATCCTTCTCACTGAGATGGCTCTCATCTTTTCCTAAATTGCTTCTCTTGTTTTTCATCACATTCTCCATCCAATTTCCACAGAACAATAAATTTAATTAGTAAAATAATTAATATCACTACTGCTCATTTTAAAGAAGCCAGTCTTCCCACTCTAGTGGCTACTTACCATGTCCTATGAAACCTATGCCATCTAACCTAGGTCAGGCACTTTTGTCACTACATTTGAGGTATGATAGAAAAATTTGGTGAATGTTTAAATGTAAAAAAATGTATTACGATTAAGACACATTTTTATTAATCCCCTTTAAAATACTCCTCCTTGCTTTGAATCTACTTATCCTGTTTTTCTTGCTGCTTTCTGAAGCAGTTTTGGAAGTTCATTTTCATGGGTCTCTTAATGAGCCATGATCAAAACTTTATCTTAAATACTGCTACTGAGTGCAGTCCAATGCCAAAAAGCAGGCTCATACAAACATTAGACTGTGTCTTCATACATCTTCTTCACTAGATCTGGCACTGGGAAACCTCTGGCTCTTCCCCAAAGTCAAATGACCATGAAAGCAAAATGGTTAAATAGATTAAGGCCATTGGGGCAGCCACACACTGCACACAAAGAAACTCAGGAAAGGAGACTTTCAGAACTGTGTCAGAAAATAGCAAGAACAGTGGGATAAGTGTAGAGAGTGAAGGGCAGTATCTTCAAAGGAATTCACAGTAATGTGTCTTCCAATGTAATAAAATTTTAATGCAAACATCTGCTGCAATTTTCTACCACACACTGTATTTCCAGTGAGGCTTTCACTATTGTTATTCCTTCTGTGGAGTTGAGTTGTTTTTGTCTTAAATTTGTTATGCTCACCCATTGCACCCCAGATGAATGCCATCTGTTCCAGAATGACTTTTCTTGAACTTCCTATTTAAGGAGATGCTTACATTTTCTGACTCTGCTTTATGATGCCCAGTTTGTATTACAAGCCTTGCAATGATGGAGTAATTATTCCACTTGTTGTATATGTATTATTCATCTATCCAGCTGCCACCCAAAAGAACAGAGATCCCTTTACCTTTTCTTTTGTTTTATTGTTAAGAGTTAAGAACCATGCCTGACAATCAGTGAGCAGTTAACAAATTTCAACTAAGGAAGGAAGATCAATAGGATTACTGGAAATGCATATACAAGATCATCCAAAAGCAGGTTACCTAGCTCCCTTGTCACCCTGAGACTGAAGGCACTAAAAAGAGGCAAACTAAAGAGGAAGTAGGGGATATTATGAAAAATGCCATCAATGAAACCAAAAGTAAGGTGTGAATAAAGAAACATCTATTTTAAACTTTCATTTAGTGTATGCTATGTGCCAAGACCATACTAGTTCCTCAAAGGAATAAAAGCTGTGTTCACTGTATTTTTTGATGTTCCTGAATTTCTTATCTACTGTGACTACAATACTGAGTCACATGTGCAGATATGTAAATTGTTTACAAATGTATTTGAATGTTGAAGAACAGGGAAAAGCCAGATACTTCTTCAAAGTCTTAATTCTCTTCCTGAGAGGCAAAGTCAAGGAAAATGACTCATGGGACTATCTTATTTAATGCTGAAAATTAAGTTAAATAAGCGTATTAAAGTACTGTGTTCCAAATAATATTATCACTTTTATTTTAGCACAAGCTAATACATTTTAAAAGAAAGATATTTAATGTTTATTTTTAAAGTGTTCCTCCAATTTTCCAAGGGACAAACTTTTAGAGAATTTCCAAATTTCAAGGATTTTATGCACAATATATTTTTTGTTGTATCCCAAAAGAACACTTCTAGAATCAAAATAAGTGTTGAATGCCTACAAATGCCCAAGTGTAGAAAAAAAATCTGAATGTAATCAAACACTACTGAATTGAGCATTAGAAAATATGTTTTAAAACTGATATGATTCTGAAACACAAAGTGACCTTAAACAAATAGCCTCATCATTCAGATTTATCAAATGTAAAATAAGGAGGCTAAACTAAATTATTTCTAAATTTCCTTGGAGATTTAAAATTCTACAAGTAGGTAAGAGCATTGTAAAAAGCAGGGAATTATAAAAACATTTTTAAGAAAGTAATCGATTTTTGAAGAAAGAAAATGTGCTTACTGACATTCTCAGTAATTGACAAAAGTATAAAAAATGTTACAGTATAAAGCAGATGTTCTCAACTAAGATTAATAACAAAATATTAATTCCAGAATAAAAGCCAGGCCATTTACTCAGAGGCACTGGTAAACCTGAAGAGATTCTGTAAGCAAAACAGCATTTACACTATCTAAACTAGGTGGTGAATGAAAATATATTGACGTATTTCTGCTAAGAAACAAAGCACAACCCACACTAAGTGCTGAAATTTCCATAAATGAAGAAAAAATTTCAGGAAAATCTAGCAAGGTGAATTTCAGTTTTCATGCAAGTAAATCATAATTCATACTTATTACTTTCTGTATAGCCAGTATACAGTGCTGTCTTAAATTATGTATTATCTAACAATTATTATCTATTGATTTTATATAATAATTCATGACATAATGGATCTTTAATACAAATCTAGTGGAGTGTTCACTCAGCTAAGCAGTAGTTAAATTATTAAATATTATCAGTTAGTTTTTGCCACTTATGTTTCAACTTAGTGTTCCTGAAAATGTTAAGGATATTCTTTGCTTTCAAGTTTCAATTATTTACTTTTGTTTGGTGGAATTTGTCTTGCAATTCATCTTGAAAGGATCATCTCTATCTTTGTTGAGGTAAGAGTAATTTCTAAGGATTCATTGATAGTCTTCAGTAGGAGAATTTAACAGTTAATTATGGAAGCTTCCCAACCGTAGTGTAGCTTTTCCTTTCTTTCTGGACTATTGCTTTGGAACTTGGATTTGATGTACGTGTTACCCTCATGCTTCCTTCTGTTCTCTTGATCTTTGCTATTTGTTTTCTGTTTTTGCACTATTTAGCAGTTGCTATAAAAATCTATAATTCTGTTTATAAAAGTAGCTCTGTGTTCAATTCTGTCTGATTTGTTATTATCTATTAAATTCTAATTTTAGACTGAAATTTTTAAAATCTAGAAATTCTGTTTATTTTTCAAATCTAGCTGCTGATACAATCATCATGTTTTGTGTAAATTATGTACTAGAAATACTGGGCACAGTGCCTAGAGCTCATTAGTGCCTAGAGGACCATTAGGGGGGCCAGAATAAGACATTACTTTATTTTAAAAGCACTGTGTATATGTACATAGAAAGGTAGAAGTGACTAGGACTCACCAGAATCATAACATCATAGCCCTGGCTTCCTTGAATAGTCTAAATTTTTAACTACAGATCTGTTGCTTGCAGGATTGGATGACTCTTGGCCCTAATACACATCTCTGCAATCTGTGCAAGTCCTGAGCTTCACTGCATTTTTGACACTTGCTCACAGTGGCTTATTTCCTTAGGTGCTGCCTGATGTGTGTATACATGTGCATGAATTTATGTCCTTTCCAACCTTCTCCGTGTGAACTCATTCAGTCCTGACTGAAGGTTTTTCCTACAAAGAGGATTTGGGTATGTTCTTGCCAGCTGCCAGGGGACACAGCCAGCTCAGAACAACTTTAAGCCGAAATTAGGACTTAAGTTCTTTTCTTTTTCCAAGACACAAACATACTGTGAGTTCTAGATCCAACCAAGTGATTGCTGATGTGGAGCGCAGACTTATCAGAGAACTTTTGTTTTGTTTTGTTTTGCTTTGCTCAGAATCTAGACTGTGAAAGACTTTTGTGTATTTCCACTCACTCTGAATGGCAGAAAAATTTCAAGGGTTCTACTGAAAGTGTTACATCTTAGAAAATCTAAATTTTGTGGGGTCTGTGACCTGAGTTTTCATCCTACTTGCTTATTGGGATTGACTCATATCATGTGAGCCACAAATGAATCACAGATACTGCAAAGTAAAAATTAAATCTGTAGTTTGATGTTTTACATTGTCTTAGAATTTTCTTTACTTCTGCAGCAAGGTTATCTATAAATTTTAGAAGGACCTTTAGACAACTTATACTATAAATGTCTTCTACTTAGAATATCCCCCAAAGAAATGCAGTATAGGTATTATTAATTGTGTAGATGTTGGTGATTAGAAAATTGAAGATATAAAATATTAATTTTGTACATCTTTATAGCTGAAACACGTCTGAATTCTAATTCATACAAAAATCTGCCTGACAGAAATGTATTTTATGAAGGAAAAAAATCCATTATATTCACAATTTGAAATTTAGAAATATAAACTTGAAAATTTGGATGGAATGGGCATTCCTAAAAGTTTATAATTTACTGTAGCAAAAGACAAAATAGTAAATGACTAACAACCATAAAATATATTGCAGCAATATTTATTTGAAAAAAAAAAACTTTAGAACAAAATAATAGCACTAGAGAGTTCATCCAAACATGGAAAGAATTATAACATTCATGCAGATATTCTTTTGGCAATTGGAAAAGCCAAATAAAACACACAAAAAAAAACCAATTTGGCAGTGATATGACCTCAGTACTAAAAACAACATAAATCATTAAAACTCACAAACAATAGCACAGAATTCTCGGTAAAATATTACTCAACAATTTCCTACAATGTATAAAAGGAGTAGTACAGCAGGGTTAATGCATGCTTGCTTCAGAAATGCAAAGTTAATTTAGCAAAAGAATATGAAGATAATTCACCATGTTGAGTAAGGGATAAGATTATGCAACTTTCTTTTTTTCTTCTTTTTTATTTTTATCTTATTTTTTTATAGTGGGACTCAAACTCAGTGTCTCACACTTGCCAGGCAGGTGCTGTGCCGCTGAGCTGTATCTCTGAACCTACAATTATTTTAATATGTATAGGAAAAACATTTGTAGAATTGCACATTTATTCAATTTTTTATATTCAGAAAATCTTCTAATATAACTGTCTACTAAAACAAAATAGGGAACATCAATTGTAAATGTTAGTGTATATATTACACAAAAAGGAAGGCAGAAAATACTGCTATGAGAATAAAATATCGAGTTAAGTAGAATTAAAATAAAATAAATCTGAACTAGGTTCTAGGAAGGGAAAATGCATATTGTAGGCCACAGAGCAATCACTTAGAAAGTAACTGAAATACATACTTAAAAATTATTAAAGGATTTAAAATGTTATACTAGAAATATCTAGGAAAGGAAAGAGACCAGTAGAAGATTAAAGAAAAAAAAAAAAACAGACTCATGACATGAAAAAAAACCAAAAGTCAAATAGAAAAATAAAACTCCTACATTATCAATAATAGCATTAAATATAAAATGGAATGCTAATCCAATCAAAAGTTAAAAATAATTACTAGATAACATAAAACCATTGTGACATAACACACTTTCACAAGAGATAAGCTACTGATTTAGAGATGCAACTAAAGTAAAAATACTTAAAAAGTTATATAATGCAAATAATAACCATGAAAGAGCAAGAAAATCTACATGATTTTTATGGAAAAATGAACACACACACACACATATATATGGTTCATATATTTTATATATATATATATATATATATATATATATATATATATATATTGCTAAGGGTAGACTAACATTTTTCAATAATTAAATCAGCCCATCAGTAAGATAAAAAAATTATTAATATATTGTCACCTACAACAGACCTCAAAATACAATTTGAAAACTGCTCAAAGTAGGAGAGACAACTAAACAATAGTAGTTGGCTACATCATTACTCTTTGGGTCCAGCCACTGTTCAGAGGATCTTCAAAGAAGCAGAAGACATGAATAGCATTATAAAACAGCTGCATTTAACAGATATATATGAAATGTTTTACCTTTTAAATCCATTTACATTCTCTTATCAAGTGCACATGACAAAGTAGACCATATACTCATTCATTTAACAAAAAGTCTTAAAAAATCTAATAAAATGAAAATCTTACTCATTTACAACAGCACTGAAACTAATTTAGCAATCAGTAAGAGGGAAATTTTGGATAGTCAAAAAAAGTGGAAAATTTAAAAATAATAATAATAAAATGTTCCTAATTAACAAAGAGTACAAAGTAGAAAAGCTGTAAAATACATGACAGTGAATGAAAATGGAAACACATTGTATGAATTATTAAAGGAGTCAACTAAGGCAGAGAATAAAGAGATGCTAATAGGTATATTTTCTCTGTTTAGCAATAGGTTTAAGATCTCAAAGAGATACTCCAATGTGCTATGCTAAGACACTATGAAAAGAGAAACAGACACAGAACAACCATACAGTAGAGAGTAATAAGTTAAAGAATAAATTAATGAAGTACAGAATAAAACGTTTGGCCTTTTGAAAAAGCTAAAGAAATGTGAAATATCTACATGGAAGAAAAAGAGGAAGGACAAGGAGGGAGAAAGGGAGGGGTGATGAAGGGAAGAAGGGAAAGAAAGAGAAAAAGGAAGGAAGGAAGGAAGGAAGGAAGGAAGGAAGGAAGGAAGAGAGAAAGAGAAAGAAAGAAAGAAAGAAAGAAAGAAAGAAAGAAAGAAGAAAGAAAGAAAGAAAGAAAGAAAGAAAGAAAGAAAGAAAGAAAGAAAGAGATTTAAATTGCTAAAATTAGTACTGGCTTTGCAGAAATAATTTTATAAATGATTATAAAGAAATACTATGAATAATTATGTGACAAATATTAGATAGCATATGTAAAATGGAAAAATTATAGAAACACAAACTATTGAGGTTCACTCAGGAAGAATAACAACACCTAAACAAACTGATAAAAATGGAATTAGATGTCTTAAAATTTTGCAGAAATAAAATTCCAACCCCACAGGGTTTCATCAGTAAATACTCCTGAAATTTTGAAGAGCTCGCAGGTCTCTTTCACTAAGTTCTCCAAAATGAAACTGAGGGAAAACTTCCAAACTTCTTTCTTGAGACACTGATATCAAGAAGATGAAGATATCCCCCACCCCAAAAAAGGCACCTCATAAACATGGAGAGAAATCTTAAAAAATTATGAACACATGAAATCCAACAGCTTATAAAGATAGCCTTTTTACACTTTCAAATAACTTGCTCTTTGTTTCTATGAGAGAGCTCACCAGACTGGCCTTTATTATTGACATTTTTACCGGAATTATTCTCATGAACATTCGTATATTAAGGAAATACAAGCTTTTTGATTTCCCCCTTCCGGCTCTCCTTTCTTCCTCATTGCTCACCTGAATCAACCATATGTCCACTGTTCTAGCAGCTATTTAAAAATCCATGCAGCTTCACCCACTACCATGGGCCAAAGGCATTTCTATATTTTTTGATATTTGAGAAATTACTTTTGGCAGCAAAATCAGTATTTGACGGCCTGAACTGTCTTACGAAATGCCATAGCTTTAGCGATTTGAGCAATAAAAATTTGTTCTTACTGTTCTGAAGGCTAGAAGTTTCAAGACCGAGCTGCCCACAAAGCAGTATTCCTCTGAGTCATCTTGGTTTGTAGAAAGCTGGTTTCTTGCTGTGTCTTCATACAGCCTTCCTTTGCTGTGGTGTATGGAGAAATACTCTCCTCTTCATAAGGACAATTCCACCTAGTTATATTTGTTTCTAATTATCTCATTTAACCATTATTATTATTGTTAGCTCCTAAGGACCTGTTCCAGATATAATCACATTGGGAATTAGAACTTTAATATGATTTTGATAGGATACAATGCATTTCATATCATATGCTCATTAACTTGATGTTACAATATTAAAAAGATTACAATTCTCTACAAATCCGTGCAGTGCAATTTAAATTCCATCTGACACCCTGCCAAGAAGATGTATAGATGGCAAATAACATAACAAAATTTATTTAAAGTCATATATCATTGTGGAATTGAAATTGTAAGAACAATGGGATATCATTATATAACTATTAAAATGGCCAAATTTCACACAACTGACATTAAATGATGACAAATATGAAAGAAACAGGAACACTAAAATGATACATCAAAGTTGGAAGAAAATATGGTGATTTCCCACAAGATTAAGCACAGTATTTACCATAAAACCATTGCTGACCCAAAGAAAATGGAAACATGTACACATAAAACCTAGTTACAGCAAACAGTCACTAAAAGGATCAAACATCACAACCAATTTGGCTCCATGCTCAGGAAACAAAGGTGACTCAACATAGGTAAATCAATAAATGTAATACATCCCATAAACAGAAGAAAGGACAAAAATCACACCATCATTTCATAGATGTAGAAAAAGCCTTCTACAAAATCCAACTTCTGTTTGCAATAAAAGTTCTGAAGAAAATAGGTATAGAAGGACCTTATCTGAATCTGATAACAGCCGTTTATGAGAAACCTACTGCAGACATCATTTAAAAGGGGGGAAACCTGAGAGCTTTTCATCTAAAATTAGGAACAAGACAAAATTGTCTTCTCTCATTGTCTCAAAATAAGGTTGTGTCACTCATATTCAGTATAGCACTTGAAAAATTTGAGCAATCAGGAAAGAGAAAGAAGCAAAAGGGATATGTATTAGCAAGGAAAAAGCAAATCAAAAGTCTTTACAGATGTTTTATATAGAAAACCCAAAAAAATTCTAGGAAGAGACTCCTAGAAGTAGAAAATTTCAGCAAAATAACAGGATACAAAATCAGCACACAATAATTAATAGCATTCCTGTGTACCAACAACAAACATACTGAGAAAGAAATCAAGTCAGAAATAGCATTTAAAATACTTTCAAACAGTTAAATACCTAAAAATTAACCTAATGAAAAAGGTGAAATATCTGTCCAATAAAATCTATAGTACTCTGAAAAATGGAGATCAATAGAACATGAGAAAATGGAAAATTTTCCCTTATTCCAGGACAGCTAGAACTAATACTGTAGTACCTCCAAAACTGGTATGCAGATTTAATATAATTTCAAATAATATAAATAGCATTCTTCACAAAATGAAAAACACAGTCTGAAAATTTATATGAAATCACAGAGATCTGGAATCGCAAATCAATCCTGGACCAGAAACAAAGCAGGAGTCACGATAGTTCCAGATTTCAAGTTACAGTGAGAAAAAAACACAGTGACAAAAGCAGCACAGGAATGGCACAAAAACAAACATGTAAATCAGTGGAACAAAAGAGGATGCAGACACAACTCCAGGGACATTCAGCCATCTGATCTTTGACAAAGGGACCAAAAACCTGTGCTGCAGGAAAAACAGCCTTTTTAACAGGTGGTGCTGGGGAAACATGTAGAAAATTGATGTTTGATCCTTATCTTGAACCATGCACTAAAATAAAATGAAAATTAATGACACACTGAAATAGTAAAAAAGAAAAATGGAAAACAAATGGTAAAACTCTTGATATAGGTACAGGCAAGAACTTTCTGAACAGAAAAACAATTGCATAAGACATGATACCAAAAGTCAACAAATGAGACTATCAAAACATATGATTAAGTATGTAGAGCAAGTGATAATGTAGAGTGCCAGCCAATGGAAAGGCAGACTCATAAATCTATTCATCTCATTTGCTGGATTTAGTACTGTGTGACATCTGCCTCTTCCCCGAAGTGACGTTGACCGTGACAGGTAAATGTTTTACATCAATTCAGCACATTAGGCAGCGCAACACTGTGGCTAAATACGTGAAACAGGACATCAAGAACTGCTTCAGAAAATGCCAAGAATGACTAGAAAAGTGTTTTCAAAGTGAGAGGAAGTATTTTGAGTAAGAGAAATGTGAATGTGTCTTTTACTATACTAATTGTTTTACTTTTCAGTGATATATACCATATTCTATAACAGGCAAAACTATAAAATCAGCAATAAGACCAGTGCTATCCAGCAACTGAGAAGAGGTGAAACAAACAGCTGGAGCATAGAGGATCCTCAGGACAGTGATACACTGTATGATGCTGTGGTGGTGGGCATGTGCCATTGCACAATTCCCTAAACGCTAAGACTGCGAACACCAAGAGGGGCTTCTCATGTAAGTGGATTCGGAGTGGTAATGATGTATCAATCTGTGTCTGTCAGTTACAACATGGGCGCCATTCGGATAAGGAATTTTTATAAAAGAAGCAAAACATGTGGGAAGTAGGAGTGAAGGGGAAATCTCTATGCTTTCTGCTCAGGTTGGTTGTGATGCTCAAACTTTTCTAAAGAAATGAATTTTGTTAAAATAAGTGTAGACATTCTTTTTTATTTTGGTATGGAGTAAAATTTGATGACTTGATTTTAACATAGCTGGAAATGATAGATCAATAATAACCATGATATTTTTTTAAAAACTGAATGGAGTTTCTCAACTAGATATCAAGGTGTTTCAAAGCTATCAACAAAATGTGCTATTAGGGTAAGAAGTGAAAATGGACAACTGAATAGTTGAAGAGCTCAGAGTATTTTTGTTATATTTGCAGACATTTAATTTACAAGAAAAGTAACATTTCAGAAGAGTAAAAAAGGGATATATTTTAAAATAAATGTTGTGAGCACCATTAGATATCCAATTGAAAAAAATATGAAGGTTGACACCTGTATCACATCACATTAAAATTCAACACCAAAAAGTATTATTTGCCTAAATTTGGAAAGTATTTTGCTACAAAGTTTTAAGAAAATGATAACTTTTAGTATTAAAGATTAGAAAATATATTTTGAACTAATTTTTAAAAACAATAAAGCCAGAGACAGGAAAATTGCAAATTTGAGACCAGCCCGGAAAATTTAGCAAGATTGTATCTCAAAATTAGAAATAAAAATAGAAAAAGGGCTGAGAGTGTAGTTATATGCAAAGGCTCTGGATTCAGTTGCCTGTAACACACACAGGCACACACATGCACACATACACACACAAAAGGAACAGTTATAGCAAACAAAGTTGATAATTTTACAAATCATATCATTTTAAAATTAGAGATTTACTGTACTTTCATAAATTTAACATAGGAAGCATGAGAATATAAGCCGTAGAATGATGACAAACATTTGCACAAAAATAACAGAAAACTATGCAAAATGTACACAGTAATTGTACCTATCTGGGAAAGAAAGATACATAGCCTACTCATAAAAAAGCAAGAACTTGAATAAGTACTTATTAAACAGGAATCTGAGAATTGCCAATGAATATTCAAATGCTAAGAAAGCCTTTTTGCTATCAGGCAAGTGAAAAGTAAAACCATAGTAACACTTAACAAATTGACAAATTTAAAATATTAATAAACAGGAACCATTTATGATCTATTTGCAAATCATATAACATACTTAGGCACCACAATTCTACTTCTAGGTAACATCTAATAGAAGTCATGTACATGGCCACTAGAAATGTTAATAGACATGCACAGGGTTTTTTTATTTCATCTTATTTTATTATGGTATCATTATTAATTAATATGACATCCACACTCAAAATTTTAAGTGCACAATGCATTAATGTTAAGAATGTTACTGGCTCCACAAATGTGTCAATCTCAAATAGGAAATAATCTGTGGCAATAAACAGTAAAACAAATACAAAAAGTATGCCTCTTTGAGTAACTGCTAGCAAGAAAAATTAATAAACTATAGCTACACTTATTAACATAATCAATTCTTACATGTGCAGTGTTGAGTTCAAGAAGAAAATACTGATGTTCCCATTATATAAGCTTCAAAAACAAATAAAAATTAAATTATGGTTTTTAAAAAGGTACAGTTAGTTGGTAAAAGCATGATGAAACAAAGAATCCATTGTCATGGCAAGGAAAGAAAGTGGTTTCGTCTTAGGAAGAGAGAGGAATTTTAATTAGAAAGTAGCACATGGTAGACTTCTGAGGGCCCGGCAGTTATGCTTCTTGTTCGGTGTGATAGTTATACAGCTTGTTCAGTAACAAATATTAAACTTTACCAACCATGTTTAATGCATGTTTTTCCAGTGACACATTATACTACCCAGTAAAAAGTTTTAAAAATCTGAAATTCATTTTAGTCACTGTCCAGCTGACTCTAGAAAACAGATGCCACTGTTTTATTTTTTAAGGAAGATAAAATATATATATTTTACAGCCAGTAAGCTGTAAAATATACATGGCAAAATGTATTCATATGTGGAAATTTGTGCTGATTACATGAACATGTACAGCCTTCTGTAACTATTAGTTCCTGACTATTTTCAAAAGAGAAAAAATTCCTGAAAAATAAAACATATGTTCATCTAAATGTTAATATGCAATTTTCCTGTGTCACATCTCTCCCCATGTAATAAATTAGATGAGATTCCCAATTATCAAAACTGCATTAAGCTTCTAGACCACATCCAGAAGATTGATTTAGGAGAGACTTAGAGAATTAATGACTTGTTGTTGTTGTGCATATTAAATACAGGCTACTCTATCATAGAAGAGAATGGGCAAATTGCTTCAGAGACGTGAGGAATGTCAGTGCTACAAATCATAGTAAAAAGGAGCCTGGCATTTTTGAAAGCTGCATCTTTGTGAAATCAATACATACTATTGAAAAGTGAAATATCTGCCAATCAAATGGTTGTATTAGTATTCCACATATGATTTAACTAATTGTACTACATATGTGGATATTACTGCACTGCATACATATTGACTAAGTGATTGTTAAATTTAGATTTAACTATCCTATACAGGGCTCCTTTTATATTCCAGGCACTGTATGTTGTTTAGTTCTCATATCTTTTAAGATAGGTGTTTCATGGCCAAAAAATATTCAAAGAGATTAAATACATTGTCCGAGGGTATAGAGCTCATAAACAAGAAGTTTAGTTTGACATGTGTTCCAACTGCTATTTGAATAAGTTTTCACTAATGCATCAGTTACAGTAAGCTAATTCCCATTACAAATAATCTCAACATCTAAGTGATTTACAAGAATAAATTTTCATGTTTTATCTCATAAAACAACATTTGGAAAGCAAAGCTGAGGAATGAGGACTATAGGCTCCACTGTCATTACAGCACCCAGGAGCTTCTGTCCCCTGCCTCTCCTAATGTCGGGAATGTCATCCACTGCAGCCTTTTTCTAGGATCTGCCCAACAGTTCAGGGATGACAGAAATCACTGAGGATCTCATGGAATAATCTGACATTTTATACTTAAAAACGGTCCACATGTCACTTATTCATATTCCATTGGCCAGAACTCATTCACATTGGCAAACTAATTATGGCATGAGTGAGAAATGAAATCCTACAGTGGGCAGCCGGAGAAGAGGGAAGGGGTTTCAAGAGCCAGCCTCACACACACCTCTGTTCTTCTGAGCACCTCCACCCTTCACTGATGGTGGTTTTGTAAATATTTTAGCACCAGCACTTCACTGTTTTATTTTTTTAAGCAAGATGAAATATTCATTGACCTCATTTTCAGGTTCTTTAGTAAATAATGATAGCAATCAATACTTACGTGGCTCCTACTACAAAATAAACATTTCCTCCACCCTTTCCATTAAAACCACTTACTTCTTCCCAACAACCAAATACATTGCAAAAACTATTATCATTTATTTTTGTAGATTAAGAAGCATCTGAAGAGTGCTAACATAACTTGACCAATTACTATATTTCTAACAAGTGGTCAAAGAACAACAGGATTTTTAGTCAGTCTAACTGGTATCACACCATTCCTTTTTCATGTTTCATCTCTTCTTACCACAAACTATGTACTTTCCTATCTTTAAGTATTACTGTTTAATTAATTATTTTCTATTTTTACATTTTTGTGAAGGCCTAATTTAAGCTTTAAAAATACTTTGATATGAAATATAAGATTTAGTCTTAAATTTTCTTTTGATAACTGTGAGTAAAATTCAGGTTTAATTAATTTCTTACTAAGTAAATCTTATTAACCTTAGGAAGTCAAGAATTTAAAAATCAGTTCAAAAATTGTTAAGGAAAGTTACCTGTCTGAATGTTACTCTGAAAGTAACTATTGCAGTACTATTTTGTTGCACTGATTCGATGTACTCCACAAATATCCTTTAAACAAAAAGTATAATATTTCTCAGGTAAATACTGATTATCGGAGTGGATAGCTATTTAGCTAATTCCTACATTAATGAGCACAATGATCTGTGCAAAGGGAGCAGACCAACATTAGATTACCCCTCAGTCTCTTGTGATTGTTTAATTATAGATGCTTAGTGGTTAAGCAACATGGTGCTGGAGACCTACAAATGAATTATTACCAAGAGCTGCCAATAAGCACAACTTTTGGATTATGGAAAGCATGGCTTAGAATCATTGGCTTATGTTATGCAAAGTATTCCACTTATTTTTTCTGATATTCACAATGGAAACATAATACAGTATTTACTCCATCAAGTCTCTATATGGGTAAAACAAATATGTACAAAACTAAAGCAAAACAGAAAGTACATAACACTCATTATGTAAATACCAGCTACTATCAAATAATGTAAATCAATTGGACACTCTCCTCTCACAGTATTTTGTTAAATTAGTGAAATACATAACTGAAAAGTGGAGAGAGAAGTGAAAATAGAAGACAACCATAAAGAAGGAAAATGAAAATAACAAAGATTATAGGTGATAGAAAATTGAAATTAGTATCTATTCAGTCAATAGAACCAGAGTAAACCCTGGTAAAGTGCAGAGGAGGTACAAAGAATTAAATTGCTTTAGTTTCACAATTTTAATTGAAAGGCTAACTGCACTTTATTTAATTTTATTTTAAAATGAAAAAAGTGCAAAAACAATGGTACAGAATTTCAAAACAACATATTATGGGATTAACAATGGTTAATGTAGTGTGTATTTTTGTCTTCAAATAGTTGCTTAGATTCAAAATTTAGGCATGAAGAAATGAACAAACAATGAGAACACAAACCATACTTTTTGATGAACTAACAGAGATCAGTTGTTCTTATCTTTTCCTTTTTCTTCTTTCCTTTCCCTTATTCCAGTTTTTGTTTCCTTTTAAGCAGTTTCTTCCTCTTTCACTTTCAACACATTGTACATTTTGGATCCTATTTACTCTTTTGGTTTTCATGCTAGGGAAACAACATGATGTTTACACATGCAAATCTTATTTACCACACAGGATACTGAAGTCAAAATGGATCAAAGATCTAAACAGTAAAACAGAAACACTAAGTCTACTGGAAGAAAAAAAAGGTAGGTAGAAATCTTGAATACGCTGAGGATTTAGCTCAGTGGTGTAAGTGCCTGCCTGGCAAGCACAAGGTCATGTGCTTGATCCTTGGTATCAAAAAAAAAAATCTTGAAAACATAGAGGTAGGCAGAGTATATGAATAAAACCCAAAATGCACAAGAAGTACTTCAAAGAATCAACAACTAGGATCCCATCTTATTAAAATTTTTTTGCACTTCAAAAGAAATCACTAACATAGCGAAAAGAAAACCCAGGGAATGGGAAAAAAAAATTAGTCAACTGTCCCTCAGACAAAGGACTTGTGTCTAGAACACAAAAAGAATTTTTAAAAAATCACATGACCCAAATTCAAAAACCCAATCCATAAATGAGCACCTGACATGAATATGCACTTCTCAAATGAAGAAATACAAATGGCAAATAAATATATGAAAAAATGTGTAGCTATTCTTGTGCTATTTCTTCTTCTTTAATGTATCTTTCCACTTTCCACTACCAAAGTGGGGCTGATAAGCAACTATGCCTGCTCAAATTATGTTTAGATGAGCCCCCAAAGCCTCAAGCGGTTATAGGTAGGAATTTTCAGAAGTGCCTGAATTTAGAGTATGTGACTGAATTAAGAATGTGATACCGAGATTAAGGGTTTGTGGTTTTGGCCACTAATTTGTTTATCATATTTCTGGATGTGGGTCATGGCAAACTCTACCCAGAGTATGTGTGGTACCACCCAAAAGGTTTGGAATCTGGATGAGATAAAAAAGAAAGAGACACTTGTTGCTGCTGCTTTGTTGCTTACTGCCTTCTACCTGCCTTGCCATGAACTGTTTCTCCTCTGCCATGCTGCCCTGCCTGAGTCAGCTGACTATGAACTGACATTTCTACAAACTAGGAGCTAAAAGAAAAACCTTTCAACTTGCTGGTCTTGGGTGTTTTATTTCAGCAACAAAACAGTAATGGAGACAATGCCTTTGGAACACTGAGGTATGTTTTTGTGAATGGTAGTACAGTTAATAAGAGTTTTACCTCTTTTTCCATGGATATTATTGTCTAGTTTTGTTTGAGGGATAACAACTGGATCACACTTTTATTTTTTGCCTTAATCTTTTAATATATCATTTTACTTGTATTTAAGAACTAAGAGTTTTACTTTTTTTGTTCCTTGTTTTTCCTTTGAGAATTACCTTCTAGTAAGTTGTTTCTTGAATGATACCAAATTTGCAATATTGTGACTATCTATTCAGCAGAAACTATACTCTGGAATTTGAATTTTTTTCCTAAACAAGCAACATTCAATATGATATTCTCTCCTAGTGCTGAGCAGAAGCAATGACTCCCCAGCTTCTTGTCTACTACATTACCACAAGATAAATAATGGATATACTAAGGTATACCGTATTGCAAGGGTTTTTTTAGACAGAGGTACTCAATAAATTACATGAGATATTCAGTTCGTCAGTATAAATTAGACTTTGTATAAGATGATTTTGCCCAACTGTAGGCTAATATAAGAGTTCGGGGGCACATTCTGGCTAGGCTAGTCTGTTCTCAGATGTTTGGAAGGGTAAATGTATTAAATGCTTTTTTAACTTTAGATAGTTTTGATTCACAGTGCTTTAAGGAGAATGTTTCTTCATTGTTAATTCAGTAGCATCTGTATTAAATCTGTTTGGTTTACAGAATGCAGATGGGGCATTAGGGAAAAAGAGATCATAGGCAGCTGGTTAATTCAAATACGGTATTGATCACATGAATTATATCCCTTAGTAGCTGGTCTTTTTCTTGGAGTTTATCCTTGTTATGTTGTGCAACTCATGATAAGCAGCAAAGACAGTTGCTAGCTAATGAGTATTTGTTCAGTGAGTATGAAATTTATATGACATTAGTTATAGGAAGTTTTCCAATAATTTCTGGAAAGGAATACCAGCCAAGAGTGTTGATAAGAGTGAGGGGAGGTGCTTCTAATTCTAAAGAAGATTAAGGGTCCTTCCTCATGAAAAGGTGATAATAGCTCTCAGCAAAACTTCATTATTTCATCAAATGGATAGACGTCACTCTTAGGCAACATGTGTTAAGAAGAAGGACTGGGTGTAAATCACTACCTCACTTAACATGTGATACTGAAAGATGAGGGCAGATTTCTTCTTCTCTAAATCATAATTTGACTCTATGTCCTTCAATCAGTCACTACAAAAGGATATTAAGAGCCTATTCACTCATCCATCAGGGGAAAAATACATTTAAAGATTCTGCAAAATGGCTATTCAGCTAGGTCACATGATTTTTCTGTAGGGATTTGAAATTGTTTACTTCTGACTGATTATTCCCCTTTTGAATAAAGATATCTTGGAGGCAATGGCTGCATGTGTGGACATGATTTCCAGGAAGATTTCCTCCCTAGGCAATGCCCAGGCTTCATTCTGCATTCTTGAAGATTACCCTCTGCACAAATGCCTCCTACTTGTGGCATTTTTCAGTGCAGCTGAATTGAGTTTAATAATACATCTTTGCATTTTTTCTGGTGTCTAACATTTTTAAGGTACTTTAACATCTGTGTGCCACATCAACCTTAATAGCCCTGAGAAGTAAAGCAAGTTAAAATTATCTCTCCAATTAAATATTAAGTATATGTGACAAACAGCATTTGTCACAGATATTGTGACCAGGCTTATTCTGTGACCCAAGAATTTGTTTTCCCTTAAATTTCTATTTTACATTTTCCTCTGGCTATCTGGAGCGTGTAATACTCGCTTTGTTTCCTACTTTCCTTGCTGTTACAGCTATGTAGACAGCTGGTTGGCTGCCACACTACAGGTATTCTCACCACTGACTCGGTTGGGATGGGCACACCTTCATGCCTTGAATTTTGTCTTGGCCTTATTTTTCCCTTTGCCTCTTTCAAACAAGTCTGGATTTTACATACACAGCACTGTCTTTCATCAGTATGCGATTATTCGAATCTATCATTAGACAGAAACAACTACCAGAATAAAACAATCTTTTCCTGAGCAATGTGATAGCATTTGGCCATGTTGCACCCTGCTACAGAGCTCTTTATGTAGCATATAGTCCATCAATAGGGGAAAGGAAGATGTTTCTGTTTCTGAATTAATAACCATTGTCAGAGCCTCACTTGGCTTTATAGTTGGTTTCATTGGTCATTGAATTATGTGACATGTACTAAGCACTGGACACACACTTTAAGAATACATGAAGCTAACAAATATCCAAATGTTGGTGGAAACAACAAAACAGTGCTAATGTAAATTGCTCTAATTATAGTATATTTTTATAACAATTTGAGAAGTTAGCTTGGGGATCTTACAGATCCAATTCAAATATTTTTCCCTTTTGAGTATATTCTATTGAAAACTCTTCTATTTCCAAACCCCTTGCTCTCTATATGTATGCATGTATTTATTTTGGGGGGGTCTTTAGTAGAGAGCAGATTTTTTTTTACTTCCTACTTTCATTTTCTTCTCAGTATCATTCCTCATGCCTTTCATGTTCAAATTGCCTCTTTCAAATATCTCTTATTTCTTTAACAATATGTTTTCTCTTTGTCTTGGAGCACACAAAGACATTTTGAAAGTGTGACTTCTTTCAAATCCATTTTACTCCATTCTAATGTATCAGTCAAACTGACATCTCTCCCTCTAACTTGTTAATCAGCACTGGAGTATATGGGGACCTCGCATAGCACATTCTACACCAAATGATATTAAATCAGATTTATCTCTCCACCAGTCTATAAAATAGTGAGGTAGAGGGCTGGCTTGTTTCTTTTTATGTTCATACTCAGTGTAATCGAAACTGCACAAATGTCAGTACAACAATCACTTATATAATTGTGTCTAAATTTTCTCAGGCTGGCTATGAGGAATTTAGCATTCTGAAATAATCATCAAATTTCAGCACTTTTGAACAAACAAAATAAAGACGTATAAAAAAAGATGTATAAAAAGATGTATATGATTCCATACAAAAAAAATGTTATGGCTTGATGTCACCCCAACACCTCATGTGGTCATATATGGGGCTTTTTGGAGTCCACTGATTGGTTTAGTACAGTTCTGGGTGTGGTTAGTGAGAAGACCCACCCAGAGTGTGCACCACCCAAGAGGTGGGTAATTTGGAAAGGGTAAAGGAGAGGCAAGCTGCTACTGTGGCTCATGGCTTCACTGTCTCCTGGCTGTTTGCCACGGAGGATTTCTCCTCTGCGATGCCCATTTGCCATCCCACCCTGCCTTGGAGCCAGCCAACCATGGACAGAAACCTCTACAAACTGTGGGATGATATAAACCTTTTCTCCTTTAAGTTGTGAGGTAGATATTTTGTCACAGCAATGAGAAGAGTAACTAATACAGTGTATGTTTCTCTGTTCATGAGGAGCCCTTAGGTGAATGGATTACTTTAGACAGCAAACCATGAAGAAAAGTGAAATATTTGCAACAGTCATCTGTCAAATTTTCTGATGTTAGAAACTACAATTGTGATAACTTTATTCTTTAATGTTAAAGTAGTATTGTGGAGTTTTTTTCTAAGGTTTTTCTAAGACAATGATTTTGTTTGAGCTTCCATTAAAAATTCACATGTCATGTAGGAGCAAGAAAGAATGATTCCATAAAATGTCCTTACAAAATTAACCTTTCTAAATATTATGTAAAAAGTTTTTCAAAAGAGTTTTTTGCTCATTTAATACCAAGGGTCATATCAGTATAAGTAAAAATGACAATAGTAGGTGCATGTCATAGTTTTTGTAATTTTATCATTGGCTATATCTGTAAAAATACATCTAAAATGTTAAAGTTTTCTTACATCAACACAAATCCAGATCTACAGAATTATTTTTCAGGTAATGAACAAATTAGGAAATAATATAGAAGATTGTTCTAAATCCCGTGTTAGAGACAACATGAGTGGACAAGTATTAATTTGCTAGGGTTGTCATAAACATACCACAGATTGTGTGCTTTAAACAAAATGAACATATATTCTCTTAATTCCAGAGGCTGGAATTCCAAGATGCAGTTGCTTCTGAGACCTCTTTCCTTGGTTTATAGCTCACCAGTTTTCCATAATGTCTACAAATGATCTACTCTCCGTGTGTGTCAGGGTCTTGATTCCCTCTTCTGAAATGAACAGCAGTCATAGTAAAGTAGGGACACGCTGGAAACCTGTTTTATCCCACCAAATAGCTTATCTCCATATATAATCACAGTGGAAGGTCCTCATTTAGATTTGAACATATGAATTTTAAAGGAATATAATCAGCCAGAGATATGAGATATGAGATACCTCCAGAAGTCATTATCCTGAGGAAAGGTCAGTTATACAGCATGTGTGTCTATGAAGGGAGTATGAGTAGGGTTCTATGCAGCAACTGTCTAATGATGGCACTCCACAACAAGGAGGAAAAGAGACACAAGGGGTGCTGTGTGAGTTCCAACACAATAATGAAAGGTCTTGCAATCTCTCTATACTTTATGACTCCCGGAATTTCTTTAATAGAAAAAAATAACTTTCAGTCAGTAACTTGCAGCCAGGACACTGCTCTGCTTTGAATTCCATCTCAAGGTCTTTAATCCACTTTTCAAAAGAAAATTCAAATTTTGTCTACAAACTAATTTAAACTTAATTTCTTGTTGTTCACTAGAACTACTTTGATCAGCTGATTTTTTATTAAATATTGTTACTAAGTTTGGTCTTCAAAGTAAATTTTTCTTTAATCTTAATCATTAAACAGGTCCTTGAACATTTTTTGAGAACTGTCACTTTGTGTCAACATCTCTATTAAACTTACATGTTTTTCCTTTTATCTATATAGTCTAATGGCCTAGTTAGTTCATGTATTTTTAATGGTCCATTAAAAGTTACAGGTATGAATTAGTCAACACATTCAGTAGGTTCTCCTTTGTGCTGGCAAGCTATCTCAAATGGAAAATTAAGGGATGCTACTGTTGTGCTGAGTATTGGTACTGATGTTCTATAATACCGAGCTGATTATTATGAAACTAATTCTCTAGTAAAACATCAAGGTACAACTGAGAAGTAATAAGATCAAACCACTATTATGCCCATGGTTTGATAATCAGGCCTAGCTTTCACTAACACCAATGGGTAAGATTTCTATTACATACCACAGAATCTTTTTCTCCAATGGGGGAATAGAGAAATCAAATAGAATTCGTAGAAGACTCTGTTCTTGCTGCTGAAATGCTCAGATAGGCTCTCTGAAGTGAACATAATTATCATCAATTTATAAATGACCTATTTGCAAAGAAGAACAGCAAACTGGTCCATGATGGTGCAAATGTCGAAAGACAGAAGAAATTCCAAGACTTCTGGGAGTTTTCTCTGCTTAAGATATTAACCTTATTATTAAGAAATTACAAATGTGGCACATAGGTGTGAAATCATAAAACTAGAAATATTCATCTTTATATTCAACAATATCCTGAGACTGGTGAACTTATTCTCAAGAGACATAATTTTTTTCCCAGTACAAGTTTTTTATTATTAGATTTGTATCTAATTGCCCAATTCTATTTTGGTGATCTTAAGTTTCAATTTTCAGTGTCATTAGTCCAATCACTTTGAACTAATTCATTTTTTATAATAAAATGTTAAGACTGAAACACCCATATTTAATATTCAAATAGCTCAGAAACACCCATAATTACTGAGAAGAACAGCAGATAGAAGAGTCTGGGGGGCCAGTGGAAAGAAAGGAATTTGGGCAAATGTAGAAATAATAAAGATAGAATGGAAGAACCAAGGAGCAGAGAGGCAAGCAAAGACTACAGGTAAAGCAAAAACAAATAAGCCACACCAATGTAAAGACTAGGTGAGGCAACACATGAGGCCTGGGATGACAGGCTAGGGAAAAGCCAAGTGGGAGGAGGGGAAGAAAAGCTAAAGAGAAGCCTTCGTTGAAACAGCTCAGTGTAATGTGCAAATGAATAGCCTCGTTATGTATTGTGCGTCAGTGCTTCCAGATGAGGGTATCTGAGTACATGCCTACAAAATGGACAGTGCACAGCAAAAGGAAGAAAAATACAGACAAGCATCTACAAGGAGGAGGATTTATATGCAGAGCCAAAATCACAGCATTTCATAAATTGTGTAAATATTTGGAAAATTATTCAACATGTAGTGGTTAACAAAGATGTATATTTGTAAGTCTATACATTCAATACTTAAATACTTTTATAATCATTGCCAAATATAATTCAATCCATAAATTATAGTATTTTTCAGAATATGAACTCTAACATAGATTCCATAAAAAAGCTAATCTATCTTGTAGGCACTGTTCTATATCAATGTATTAATAAAAATATGTGATGTTCAATGGTAATTTGAGAGTCATATCTCTAGGACACAGTATCAAACACAGCTATAAAAGGGGGAAGATTGCTAGTATCGCATGTTTGCAATAAGGAATGCTCAGGATGAATTGCTTCTTTACTCATAAAATATAGACAAAATTGAAAGTAGAAGAAGATTCAAAACAGAACAGCGTAAGAAACATATTTACCCAATATTAAGAATAATGTGTCCTGAAGATTTTCATATAAACATAGTACTAAGAATACAAATATATATTCTACATATAACACTTTTATTTCTCCTCTATGCTATTCTAAATTTTGTTCATCCTCAAGATAATTAAATTAATAAACTGAAGTCTATAATGGAAAGAACACTGTAATAAATACCATGAATGGTAATGGTTTTGATTTTTTGAATGTTGAATTCATGGTAAGAACTCTTTGCACAATATTTCCTTTAATTTTTACATCAATGTTTGGAGTGTGAAACCTCTTCCACTTTTTTCAGATGAAGCACTGGATACCTGAAAGGTTGATTTTTCTTGTGGTGTCCCAAATAGCAAGTGGAACATCTCGGGTTGTGGCTTAGGAGTTAACAGCACTCCATGAGCTAAATACCAACATTCCATGGTCCTTTAAAAAAAAATACTTGTGAATATCTTTTTGAACATACTGTACTTTAAAATGAAAGATTATATGTCCAGAGATAATTTATAGCATCCATGGCAAACAGTATATATTTATATACAGCAGAAAAAGGGATCAGTGAAGTCAGCCTCAAGTAAGTTACGCTGTATGTCAGAAAGTCCTCACTCTTACCAGAGATGTTCTAATAGAAATTGGGTCCTTCCCGTGCCTACTGAGTGTTCAAAAAACAGATAGAAAACACAAGATGAGAGAGTTAGTCACAGCTGGGGAATATTTGTTTTGTTGATTCTAGCCTTGCCCTGAGCTCCAGCAGCACTCACAGGTTTGCAGGAATTTGTTCACATTCTGTCTCTTTGCCCTTTCCAGAAGCAGTGGTAACACAAAGGTAAAGACGAATTTGCAGCAGTAGTCTCTCTTTTATAACAGTCTGTCCAGTTTATGGTGAATGTTAAAACACTGACAGCAATTTTCTGATCTGGTCAAGGAGAGTGTGTTGCATGGTAGACTAATTGAAGCACGTGAAGGCACTTTTAATGTCTATCACCCACTGCAGGACTGCATTAAACATAATAGCTCCTCAATGCATTCACATTCGTTTGATTTATAAAATGTCTTTATTATCTTTACAGGAAAAAGAGCCAAGACAATTTAATAATTCATTTGTATTTTATAAGGCAATTAGGAAAAACTGAAATTTTTATAAAGGTTGCAAAAAGAAAACCAAAAAACAGTAATTCGAATTCTTCCCAATAGCAACTATTATCCAAAGACTTGAAAAGAATTATTTTTGTTTTTTGTTTTATTTTGTTTTTCTTTATTTGCTTGTTCATTCAGTTGGCTGCTTTTGTTTGCTTTTCATTCTCCAGGTTTTTTTTCTATCTTGTGGGCACAAAGAAAGGCATAACCTCTGAGTGCCATGTGTGACCCAATAGCTACAACATATCAGTACAATTTTAGCTATTATGTCATTGTCATTCTGTATCTCTTGTGCTTTAAGGAGCAAAATTAGGCTCCTTCAGCCGAGACAACGATAGTCAGTTTTGGCATGTCTTTAGGTCAGAGGATGAAACTGGAAGTTTAGAAAAAGCAACATGCTTGGTCCTATGCCTAAGCATTTCAGTAATTAATGGTTCTATTATGCATCCCTAATCTGGATACTCCTGAATTTCATTCGTATATAGTTTGAGAATGAAAAGCTTTCCTTCTTTGTCTCTTATAGGTCATAGAAGAATAAAATTTGGTATTTTAGCACTAGACAGTACAGATACAATTATATTAATAGGAGGAATAGCTATTTCACTTATCTGTTCTTTAAGACTTGCATTACTTGGAATTTTCTCTTTCAGCTTTATATATATATGAAATGAACTGTAATAACTATGTATACTTGAGGAGATGGTGAGCCGAGCTGCACGGACTTTGGTGAGTTCTGGGAACTAGATTCCCCAGAGTGAGATGACTGGCTAGATGACATATTGGATTTGGGCAGGACAGGCTTGAATCAATGGCTGAGGTGGCTTCAGTCAGTGGCTCCTGGCCCAAAGTGGATTGGTAGGATCTGCTTGGACTGGGCCATGCCCCTGGTCAGGACCCAATAGCCAGGGACAAGGCTGTCCCGAGCCTTTTACATCCAAAGAGCACACACAAACGTACTGAAGACACTCACTGGTTGAGAGGGGAGGGGCCGGCATGCATCACCTCTGCATGCACCTCACAGATCAACAACAAACAGAAGAGGGAAGCACTGCCTGAGCCAGTACACTGCAGAGGGACTGTAAGCTATACAAAAAGGTCCAGAGACCTCCATCATTCACCTGTCTGAAAGAAACCAGAAACATGACAAGACAGAGAAATAACAAAAAGCCTCCAACTGCCAACCTAGGAAAAAGAAGTCCAGAAGAGGTAAATACAGAGGAGATCCAGGGCAACAAACATACAATATCAGACATGGTCTCATCAGAAATAAAGACATACTTCTGTGACCTCATTGACAAATTTAAATTTGAAATTCTAATTCAGGTGAAGCAAGATATAAGAAGATTAATAAAAGAAATGCTGGGTACTCCTCAAGAAGACACAAATGGAAGAATGGAGAAACCCAGAGAGAGGAGAGAAGCCTTTGATGAAGAATATAAGCAAAATCTACAAAACATGAAGCAGATCCAAAGAGAATATCAGGAAATTAAAAGCTTCATTGACATCTGGCAAAACTTCTTAACAGAAACTAAAGGTAGACTTTCACAACTTGAAAATAGATTTGCAATGTATGATTGTGAAAGGAAGGATCTCTTAAAAATAATAAGGAACCAGGAAGTAATGATACAAAGGCTAGAAGATTTATAACTTAATAATAAAAAATGTGAATGAAGAAGCAGGGATGAATACAAATGAAATAAAAAGGCTATCCACAGAAATAATTAAGGAAATCTTCCCAAGCATAGGAAACGGAAGTGATTTTCAGATTTATGAGGCATACAGAACCCCAGCGAGCTACAACCAAAACAGATCTACACCCAGACATATAATAATCAGGATCCCAGAAATCCATCACAAGAACAGAATATTAAAAGCAGTCAGAGAAAAGAAACAGATTACCTATAAAGGAAAATTCATCAAAATCACAGTGGACTTCTCGATGCAAACTATCAAATCAAGAAGAGCTTGGAGGGAAATATTCCAAGCCCTGAAAGAAAATAACCTCCAACCAACCCAGACTGATGTACTCTTCAAAACTGTCTCTCAAAATTAATGGAAAGACAAGATATTTCCACAACAAAGAGGAATTGGGGGAGTTTGTGACCACCAATCCAACCCTGCAAAGAATGCTGAAGGACATAGAGAGAAGAAAATCACCAGGATTCCAGGAACAATGGCAGAAAGGCCTCAATGAAAGGGGCAGACAGTGAAATGAAGGAGAAAAGTAAACAACAATGACAGAAAAATAGCATAGCAGAGATGAGGCAGAGAAGATTGGCTATATCACTGTTTTGTCTTGACTAATTTTGTTCGAATATGGTATGCTTGAGAGTATCAAGTCTGAGAATAGAGGCAACTATTCTGAAGATGACAAGATTCAATAGCATACCCATTCTGGTTTGATTATCAACTGTCATTGAAGTCCTATAATGTCTCCAATGTTCGGTTTTTATTGACAGTGCTATGTACTGCTAAGTTTAATTATACTATGCCTGACAAAATAATTTTATTGAAAATAACAGGAAAGATCATGGTGACTACTGTAGATCACCTAGTATTGTGGTTTTATATGTCCTTCTCATTTTGTGTTTCTCTAGGTATTTGTATTGTTGACTTGTTTTGGTTTGTTTTTCCCTCTAATACAGAAAGGCTAGCTATGGATGTAGACACTTATACATGTGTAGAACTTCTAAACAGTTTATGAGAATTGGTTATAGTTATTGTTAAAAAAGAGAGAGGAAAGGAAAATATTCTTAAGGTATATAACTGCATGTATGTTTGAGTGTGTAGGATTCATGACCATATCACTAAGTTTTTGTTGGATAAATGAATAAATCTGATTGCCAACTCACTGTTTAAATGTCTACTTTGGATGCTTTACTTGTAACTTGAACAACTACTTCTAGGAGGAAACTATGTAGTTGTCAACTAATGATTTCTTACTGGTCTTTGTTCTTTTGTTTTGTTTTGAAATTTTGTATTATTTCTACCTTCTTTCTGTTTCTTTTTTTTTAAATAAAAAAAAGGAAGATGTGAAAATATTCAATGACTTCAGCAAACAAAGAAAACCTGCAAAAAAAAAAACCTGTATATTTGGTACTCCTGGATAAGTTTTATTTCTTTCCTTGATGCCACTTGACATTTTATTATGATTCATATTTTGCTGGTCATGGTTTTTAGATATGTTCGTTTCATTTTGACACTTATTTTATTATTTATTTCATTTCATTATGTGTATTACTTATATTGACTACAAATTTTAGATAGATAATGAAGAAAGTTTTTAAAACAAATATACATATGAGCACATGTGTCTCCAGTAGAAGAGAATAGGTCACATGCCTTTAAAGCTGTATGAGCTATCTGGCCAATTTTTAGAATTTTTTATTATTATGCCAACTAACTCAATGTACACTCTGATAATCACTACTGCATCTTTGCATTTGCATAAGGAAAGAATACTCATACCACAGTCTGTGACATTAACAGAAAGAAAGAAACAGTAACACTCAATGATATCAAGGACTTTTCTCCTTTCTCTAAATTTTAATTCATCCACAGTCTAGGTTACTCAATTATTTCTCATTCCTGTTTAATTTGCCTTTTAACTTGAAACTATTTAGTTCATAGGCATATTTATACCCATGGCTCAAAGTATGTTCATACAATTGATTATAGAACATATACAAAAAAATCGTGATTATTTGGAATTGAAACACGGTGTGGAGCAACCTAATTGTCTGCTAGATATTGAACATAAGTGGCCTTATTTCTCCCATTACTCAAGTCAAATGCCAGGGATATGAACCACACTTGTCACTCATCACCTGGGGCACATTTGGCCACTTGACATAGTCTGCATCAATGTTTCTAATTTAATATTGAAGGCAAAATATATTATTTTCTAGGATCTTCTTGTGTACAAACATAGATAAATCAGCCATATAATACACATATACAATGAATGCCAGCTCAAAAATAGGTGATCAAATGTGAAACCCAACTAAAATCTGGGTCAGAACTGTAGTCATACCAGCATCACAAAGATAAGCAACAACTGGACCCTACACAGCTGTTTGGTCAATGTTCTTGCTTTGGTCTTGTCTTTGGCCTATGTCTTCTTTGAGAAATCCCAGTTCTTGCTTTTCTAACTTTCCCGTCTTTCTCAATATGCATGCATACGTTTCACATGAAGCCTGCATTGTGTGTGGTTTAGCAATTGGTTTGTCCCATCAGCTCATTTACATCTATACATTATTTTACTTGCAAGTAAAAATGCTTTAGTAGACTTGGTTTATTTTATTTTTTAATAAATTTCAAAACATTGATACATCTGTATACCATTTTGCTATTTTATATAATTCTATTTAAAAATAGTTCAGTCTTTAGAAAGTTCTTTAAATAATGGCATTCATTAACAATTGACCATGGCACTTAAAATCCAAACAACAAATTACACTGCAAGATTTTTTTTTCCATTTATTGAGAAACCCATTTAATTTTAAGAGGATGTTTTCATTAATCTCATCTGGCATGTTCCTTTGTGTATGTGTATTTCCCGCAGTTAAAACTAAACTCTGCCCTTCTAGATAATGCTCCCAAAATTATATATGACAGGGCTGATGCAGCTACTGGTCGGCATGCTATAACCTGCTTCTTTAATGAATATTTTTAAGCTGCTTTGAAATCCTGAATATGAAAATAGAATAAAAATGTGATTACTGGCAGTACAGCACTGCCAAATTTGTTAATGAGGCAATATTTTTTATTTTGTCTTGGGCCAAATTTGATGGTTGTTTTGCAAACAGCACAAAGCAATGATTAACACAAACTAAGCTCCTCAACTTTATGCTGTAAATGCATTTTATGCAGATTTATTCAACATATTTTCTTTAGTGTTGGGCAGAAATCAAATTTCTCAACTTCAACTATTTCACTTATTCAGTACAGAACCTAAGAGCAGGTAAAACAGAGGTGGAAATCCTCCCCAGGGAATGAACAGAATCTGTTACATTATATGTTGTGGTAAGTACTTGATGAAGTGGCTTTCTTTCTTTCTTTCTTTCTTTCTTTCTTTCTTTCTTCTTTCCTTGTTTCTTTTTTTTCTTTCTTTTTTGTCTAAGCTAGGGTTGTTAAAATCCTAGAGTCCCATTATATGCAATCATTTAATTCTTTAGTAATGTTAAGTTACTGAGCATGCATAGTCTTTTCTGATCATTCAAAAAAATCTGTTATCCTAAAGCAAACAGCAAAGCCCATTGGGATCCCAGGAAACTTCCTTTCCATAAGAAGAGGTTGTCATCATATTCACAACATTTTTATGTAATATTACTGAAAACTCTTGAATTTATTACCTTATTAAACCAATTCTAAATCACATTTTCCATTATCTTTTTTTCCCATCATAATTTTGAAGTACCTCAATGGTTGCCATGCATTTTCTACTATGGAAGCTTTTATTGCAATTTTTGAATATTTTTTTTCTCAATACAATTGCAACCACCCCTTTTGTACTTTCAAATGATTTAAGAATTGTTCAAACTGTTTGCATTTTTAGTGAGAGAAAAGGTACCTTACAAATTTATTGATACTAATTTTCATATTTCTCATGTCTCAAATTCTTCAGAGACTATTAAGTTGGAGTTTAGATAAATTGGTCAAGGAGGTTGATTAAGCAGTCCTAACGAGAGACGACGCTATTCATAAGATGATAATAACATTTATAGTAAAAACAGCTTATGAAGTCTTATGGCGTGGGAAAACTAGAAAAATTTAAAAACATATTCATTGATAGTAAATTTTTTGAGGGCAGGACTGGATGAGAAAGACTATCAGAAAACCTTGAGCACACAAGCCCTGCCTATGCTTTGGTCACTATGCATAACCATGGTTATGTCACCACTGTTTCTTTACAGGCCACATTGCAGCTGAGTGATGCATTCATCAGTGGTAGAATATTAATTTTCAGCCTTGTTAAGCTACAAAAGAGCTATGCATGTATCACTAGGTATTGCAACCTTTTGTTATATTTTTAATATCATTTCTTTCCCTCCCTCAAAGAAATATCAAAAGTCTCTTTCAAAAAAAATATGTATATATAGATATATATACATTTTTTCTAATCCCCTTACTTACTAACCTTAGCTAATCTTTGCATATTTGTTAATTGATTTTATTAGGAAAAAAATGTTTCTGGCAAAACTAAAGGCAGTGAACTCTATTGAACAAAACCTTATTCAGCTGGGGATTTAGCTCAGCCACATAAGTGCCTTCCTGGCAAGCCTGAGGTCATGAGTTCAATCCCTGGCATAAAAAACAAAAACAAAAACAAACAAACAAACAAACAAAAAAACCTTATTCAGTCTACAGAGAGAGGAGTCCTAGTGAACAACACACCTCAGATCTGAGATGGAGAGACAGTGGACCCACCATGACCTGATGTAAGTGTTCCTCATGCTAAGTTATTGTGAGTAGGCAGCCAGGAAGGCCTAAGATAGAGTCAAATAGAAGAAAATAAAATAGTTCACCCAGGTTAAGAACCAACTCAAGCAGCTAAGCCACATTTATAGAGGCAAAGAGCAATGCAAGGATAAAAGCTACAATAAACATGGAGACAAAATCCTCTCCTCATAGAAGAAGCTATGCTGAGTTAGTTGACAGTTTCTTTCTACTTCGGGATAGACAGATATGCAGATGGACTTCAACCAGATTCAAGAAAACATCAGAAATGCAAGTAAACCAGCTTCTTTTAAAAAAAAAAACCTTTTGAATTCATCTCCTGAGAAATAAGCCTGCCACACACCACCCTGCTGAAGACAAATAAAACACACTGAACTGCTTTCCTCCTCTTGGTGGCTATTCACCAAGAACTTGCAGTAAACTCAGATAAGCTCTGAAAAATTGAAGTGCAAGCAAATTCTGCTCCTTGTGGCAGAAGCATTTCTAAAAGTAACAACTGCTTTGTTTCATTGTTTCATTTTCAGGCAGCTGCCAACATCCTCCAACAAAGTAGCACCTCCTCAGTATCCTTGCTTGGAGACCCTCTTAGCTAGCAAGAGCTTTTGGTTTCCTAATAAACTATATTCAGTTCATTCCCCATTTCTAGGTCCTTAGACTATATTCCATCATCTTCAGGTCAAAGTCCCAAAGAGAGAATCGGAATTACATTTCTAGATGCTTTCCTACCATTAAAATCAAATGTGAAGGTCCCTGCTTTTCTCTTCGGTAGTGCATTCCTATTTTAGAATTTTCCCACTGTTCTCTTACAGTGGATCAATAATCTCCTAACCTTGGTAAATTCCTTGACTATCCATAACTGCAACAGTCTCTCACATGCCATGCCTCACACAGTAGTTAAGCATCTGATGATGTTAATTTCAATTTCAGGATCAAAGGAGAGCTAAGAGAAGGGGGGGAAATGTAAAAAAAGATAAGACACTTTACTTATGAAGTCATCTATTATTTCAATTATCTTTGAATATAGTGATATTAAAAGTCAACACTCTAAGCAGAAAAAAATATTTGCAAAAGTGTCTCTAAATCCTAGGAAAGAGAATCACATACCTTCTTGGTAATCAAATAGAAATAGCAAGCATTTATGCTGCAAATGAAGGAAGCATTGCCCAAGTGTATTTCCTTCATGTAAGAAGGCTCATGCAATGGATCTCTTAGATGGTGTCTATAAGCAAATGAATTCAACTCTCTTAATTGAAAACAGGTAATCCATCAGGCCAACTGTTTTCCCATTTAGCAAATGTCTGATTACATCATTTAAATATCATTTTGATGTGTCCTATTCTGAACTCTGTATCAATTAGTTCATAAAGCCTTTTTTGTTTATATTTTTGTTTTCTTTTCCCTTTTTTTCTTTTCTTTTTTTTTTTGTTCTGGGAATCAAACTCATGATTTTGTGCTTCCAGGCAAACACTGTGCCTCTGAGCTATATTGTTTATTTTTATTAAAGATTTTTAATATCATTTTTCATTTGATTTCCTTATCAGACTGCAAGAAGGATAGGGGATTAAGGTGACCTATGACTTAGTATTTTCAGCTCTTTGACTGTTTCATTATTCAAAATGGTCAAAGGAGCATGGAGGTTGCAGTTCTTTCCCTAAATGTTCACCTTAGGTCAGAGATACACCTGAACAGAAGTAGGGAGACACTGGGATTAAAAATACTAGTAAATATATGCAAAGAAGAGGAAAAGGAACAGTTTGAATCTTGAGTAGACATTGAAAAATTCAGTTTTTTAAACTTATTAATAGTACTTAAACTATCATAACTCTTAAATACCTGTTAAATAAGATTCAAAGAAAAGTGCCTATACTGCCAAAACTTTGGGGCTTAAGACAATTTTACTGTTAATCAATGGCAATAGTAATGAAATGATTTGAATAATAATGAGGAGGATGATAACGCTAATTTTCTGAGTCAGGAAATTATCTGTATAAAATTTATCCATTTAATTTCTATGCCACAGAATTTTTCCATCAGGTTGTGCCTTCCTGACTTTCTAGATAGGTGAGATGAGACTCAAGAAGGTTAAATGACACATGCAGAGACACAGTCAAAACACCAGGATGTGACTCAATTTAACTTCAGAGCTTAAGAGAAGCTTTTAAGTGGAAACCCTTTGTTCCTTTTTCTCTAGTCTGGGAGCCTAAAGTACAAACGAAATAGCCAGAGATCCTGTTGCCATCTCGGACACTGCAGTAAACTTAGGAAGAGCAGCAGGAATGACAGAACCCCAAGTATAAAGAACCTATCCACCTCTCTGACCTTGCCTCTCACTGTCTTTGAATACATGATCTCTGAATGGTCTTTTCCTGACTAAACCAGTATTGTATCCGGTTTATCTGTTTCTTGTAGCCAAACCTAACTATATCAGGTATGATAAAAAAAATAAGGTAAATGTTTAAATTTTTAGAAAAAATATTACACTGAAAGACACATGGCTGTGAGTCCCACTGAAAATATTCTTTCTGGCTCAAGCATACCTCACTGTTCTTTCCAGTTGCTCAAGCAGTTCTGAGAGCTTTTGACCATGAGGGCATTTATAAGGTATGTTAGGAACACAGTCACCACCGCTGCCAAGTGCTGGCCAGTAGGAAGGAAACGTACAAATACTACGCTATGCTTCATCCAACTCATTCGGCTTGGACTATCATAGCTAGGGACTCCTTCTGGCTGTTCCCCAAAGTCAAAATGACATTTAAGGTAAATATTTTGAATCAATTCAAGGACATCAAAGTAGCCGAGACAGCACAAGTAAAGACACTCCCCAAAAAGATACCAGAACTTCTTCAGAAAGTGGCATGAAGGATGGGATAAAAGTGTTCGAAGAAAGGGGGCAGTATTTGAGGAGAACTAAAGGAAATTGTCTTTTACTTTAATACATTTTAAAAATATAAACATTGACTATAATTTTGCTAATATTTTGTAAATCCATGGTATATAACAGATTTTTCCCAATATTATTTAAAAAAAATCACAACCAACACTTAAAGACTGAAGTTGTGTTTAAAATCTATTATTCTGAAAGCTGCCTCTCTCTGCATAGTTCTTCCCACTGTTATCTTGATACATTTTATGTAAATATAAAATGTTGTCTTAATATATTTTTAAATTATATATGTATATCATACATACATTTTATTGATTGATTCTATATGTATATAGACATTAATTCTTCCAGCATCTTTACAAAGAAATTTTGTGTTCTTTTTTCTTTCATTCTCAGTGGCAGAAATATTCACTCAACATTCTGAAATCATAGTCCCATCCGTCAGGAATGGAAAATCAAGCCCATAGTCTATCACAGTAACAGCATCATGCTATCTGTGTGATTCAATTTAGTGCCATCTTTAGAATATACTCAGATATTTTTAGTTCTGCATACTTTGTATTTTTCACATATCATTTTATGAATTGTTTTATTATCAGTGTTAATTTTTCCTACTTAAATAACTTCATATAATGACAAAAAAGCCTCTTAAAACCTATTTTGTCTACATTATATTTTCTACTTTCGTGATCTACTAACTTTGAACTCGGAATCAATGAAAAGATTCTAAAAATATTTGGGAATGAAGAAAAGATAAAAGTTGGCTCAGATGTTTCAAACTCAAATACTTACAAGAGACAGGCAAGATTTAGCAATAAGGGGTGAGGGTAAGGAGTACAGAATGGCTTAAAATTGTGATGACTTGCATGACCCACTTCTTCAGACCAGTATGAGAGTAATTCTCACTTCCTGCATTTTCTTTCCTTACAGTGGTCCATACTCAATAGAATGAAAAGTTTATGTTTCAAGAAAAGTATAAATCTAAATTACCCTGCACGGTGAACCTTTTGTAGCAGACAGCAGGACATGTGGTCAAGAAGAGAATGGTTCCAAAGTCAGTTTGCCTGAGTGTGAATCGCAGGTTTACTCCTAACTTGTTGACTATATACCTTACTTTTTTTTATCAAAACATAAGATCTCTAATATCAAATAATAACACTTTACCTGTTAGGGTTATTAAGAGATAATATTTGCAGAGTACTAAAAAATGACTAACATATAGCAAATACCCCAAATCATGGCTAAATACAAATAAGTTAACCACACTTCAAAGAACAAAGTATTAACATCACTTTACAAACCAAAAAAAGCACGAGTATGGGTTTCCTTCCAGCCTTCATGTTGTAGGTTTTTGCCTGTGATTTAGAGGAACACACCATTCACAGGGGGGAAAAAGGAAGAAATAATTTTTTTCTGTGCCCCTGCAAATGGAACAAGACTGAGATTTGAGACCAGTGAAAGGAAGTTAAAGTCACTTTCTATCAATGAGAAGTATTTAACAATACAAAGAACTCTTTCAAACACCACCAAGTTCCAGCCATTGAATACAGGTCTGGCCAAAACTGTAAGATGGATTATCTTTTGGAGATATAATAAAGAGAATTTCTGCAGTATGTAAGGCTTTGGAAAAATGAACTCTATAAAGCTGCCCAATACTAAAGTCATGAATCTACTGTGACAAGTATCAGAGAATCCTAACAAACAAAAAGCAATGCAACTAGAGGGCACTGCCAGCTTCATCAATAACCCACAAGCAGTCATCAGTTGTATTAGTGGTGAAGGAGGCTGAGACTGCAGTAACTCTGCTTGTGAGGAATCCACAAAGCTCCGCTCAGGAGCTCTTGTGTTATGTTTCCAAGAGTGTGTTGAGATTAGATCCAAGTGTAGATCCAAGGGAGGGAGGATTGGAAAATGAGGACAAGAAGGTCAGCCTATCGAATTATACCAGTCACCTCCTCTGGTTCTGTCTTTTAGCCCCAACTTGAATGATAACTATGTCCCTGCAGCACCTGAAAAAGGCTGCTTGGTTCTGACAATTATAAATCTTGTCTCTCAAGTGGAAATTGATGGTCTGTGAATGGAAGGTAGATTGGGGTGATGGGAATTGATAGAATGCCACCAAGATGAATGGTCAACCACAATTTTTCCAAGGACAAGCACTGCATCTTGTCTTCATTAAGGGCTGAAGGAATCCATCAGTGTATACACTCCGCTGTTTTACACAAAGAAATTGAGAACCGCACAGAAGATAAGGTTTTATTTGTCTAATTTTCAAAGTTTACTTATCAAAACCAGTCATTTCTTAAAAGATGGTCATTAAAAAGGAGATCATTTTTGAAACTGATCACTGTACTTCCACATATCTGATACATTGTAATTAATCTTTAATTTTGGGTACATGCATCTTGAGAGAATTTTTCAACGACTAACTTTAATAAAAGGTTACAAACTTCTAATTTCAGTGGGCTTAAAAACGTCATTACCAGGGAACATTTTCTATGATTTATCTAGATTTGCATCATTTTGTTATAAATTTTGTTTTCCTGAAGTGATGTGTTATAAATTTTTTAAGCATTATATTTAAACCTTACAGAATTTTGAAAACTGAGCCCATGTTTAAAGTTGAAATGAAAAGCCAGAGAACAGGACTGTTAAAAAATTATGGCTAATGACTGTAAAACAAAATTTTGAGTCTAAATATCCTCTCAGTCTAGTATCCTTTCCACATCACAGTACTAACAAAAATATCTTAGTACAAGAATGTTACCTGAGTTTCCAATAGCATACACAAAACTGAATTTAGTACAGAGGATATAGTAGAATAGCTTTGTGTCTCTTCTTTCTACTCTTCAATTATGCTCAGTTAATGGTGAAACAAGATTGTTTTAAAAACAATCAATAATGCATACACACAGTGGCTCCTATAACCTACTGAATTGAAAAGGATTCCAGCAGAGGCTAGGTTAAAATTCCAAAGTCCTAACCAAAAACAATTATGCCATGGGAAAACAAAACAAAGAAGTGTTACGTTCTTTTAATTTTCTGTATGTTCAACAATCAGTATGCAATGAGTATTTTCTTCCTATTTAACCAATTTCCAAGTATTCTCTGCACTTCTCTCCTTTCATCTCCTCTCTGTTTCTCCCCCCCCCCAATTCTATGGTCCTCTCCTCTCCTCTTTTATTTATGTCCTTTTCCTTCCCCTCTCTCCACTCTCTCCTTTCCTTTATTTTTTTCTCCTTTAGTATTGGAGATTAAACTCAGGGGCTCATAAATGCTAAGTAAGTGCTTTATATCTGAGCTATGTCCTCGGCCAAATTTATAATTTTTTAAAATTTTAAAACAGGGTCTCAATCATCAAATTGCCCAAATTGACCTTGAACTTACAATCCTCCTGCCTCAGCCCATCCAGTAGTTCAGATCAAAAGTCACTCAATAGCCATTTTTGAACATTTACCTTGTCCCAGACAATCACTCCTCAGTGTAATTCTGGGTTTTGGAGAACAGAAACAGATGAAAAGATGGACAGATCTCTGTTTCTATGGAATTTTAAGTTAGTGCAGAAGAAAGATGGATGGTAGCCAAAAATAAGTAAGTAAATAAATAAATAATTATTTAAATAAAGGAAAGGATTGTGTGGAAAATGCAAATGCCATGTTAGGGAATGACTGTATAGCTGCGTTATATTGATTTATAACTACAGAATCAAAATTTACTTGAGAAGTAATTTTTTTCTGTACTCAGGATTGAACCTGGGATCTTCACTCTGCTTGACATCCTCATCCAATTTTTACATATTTGTCTATGGAGACAGGAGATCTCACTGCATTGAATAGTTATTCCAGTAGGGCTCAAATATGCAATCCTCATGCCTCACCCTCTAAGAATGTCGGGTTTATAAGCACAGGTCACCATGGCCTGCTGAAAAAGTGATTTTTAAATTATGAAACATAAGCAGTCATTCATGGAGACATCAGTAAAGAACATTTCAATATAGGCATAAAAATCATTTTAGCATAATACCAGGAACCTTATAAAAGTAGCAGCTTGTCATGGTAAGGAATATTTTAAAAGCGAATGGTGCTGAGTACAGGCAGTATGAGGAAAGTAGAGGCACATAAAAAAGGACATGTAAAGCTGGCGCTGGCTGCCCCACACCTGGAACTCCAGCCCTCTGGAAGGCAGAAGGATTGCGTGTTTGAGCCTAGCTTAGGCGATATAGCGATTTATGGAGATCCTGTCTCAAAATTTAAAAATAACACTTTTAAAAGGACGGGGTATATATAACTCCACATGAAGGGACTGGTTCAATCCTTGGTGCGTGCTCCTCACTCTCAGTGTAAAAGAAAGAGGAGGAGGAGGAAGAATTGTAGTTGAGGAAACGACTTCAAGGAGCTTCTTGAGCCAGTGATGTAGGGATAGTAGCATTTGTACATTAAAAAAAAGAGTGAAAGTATGAGTATGGAAGTATTTAAGCACAAAATTACTGTGTTGTCTCATGAATAAAATGTGAGATGTAAATCACGGTAGCTAGCATAGCTATTTAGATGACCACGCTACAGACGCAGAATCAAAGGGTGATTTTTGTCTAGAATATTAGTGGTTTTTAATAGGGGGCTTTTACCTCAGGTGATATTTGACAATGTCTGGAGACATTTTTTGACTGTAAAGACTGATAGAGGATAAGGAGTTGCTTCAATAATCTGGTGGGTAGGGGAACAGAATACTGATAAAGCCTTAAAATGCACAGAAAAGACACCTTAGTAAGAGAACCTACCCTTGTGGTCTAGGTCACACTTACCTGCTTGCCTCCTATGCAATCTTATAGGTCTCCATCCACACTGAAACAGGCACCAACTAGATTTATTGCCGTCATTTCTGTCTTGAAATTCTTAATGGTTGTATGTTTGAACTTGTTTGAACTATTTTATATCATTCATATTTTTCTTTGTAAACTTTGTGTTTTTAAATAGGGTTAACTGGGACAATGGGTCCTGTGAACAGGCGGTGGAAACGGGTCCAGCGTGTTCTCTCTTCCTCGCTCATCCACTGATACCTAAGGTCCGCCAGGCCACATGAACAAAAGCTAGGTAGACATGGAGTCTGTGGGACTGCAGTGAGACTCAGAGTACAAGGTAGCTATGACACATCCCTGAAAATCTCCTGTAATATCAGAGCCTCAAGTGACCATGTTTCCTGTGAGATGGTTTATAATGCAGAAAGAAACATACACACTTCAATGACTTGATATATTCTTTCTTACTTACATTACTCGTCTGTATTAGCCAACCGCTTACTTTGAAAATGATGATACTGAAGAAAAATGAGAAATAGGACGATTCTAGCTTCCTTTTAATTTCTCTCCTTTTCTAATTTGGGATAAACTCAGAATGCACATATTATCAAGATGTGAGATATTGATTATGTTAGCTTTGTGAAGCATTTCCACAGTGCTGGTAAGAACCAACTAAGAATCTGTGTGCAAGATACGAAGTGTCATTGAATTAATATAAAGTTTAATTTGCATGGTTTCACATACAATTTAAATATCCTTATATTTGCATTTAAAACTGTCATAGAATAATATAAAGATGAATGACACAGTCCATGCTTTTAATTTATCATTTTAATATTTCTATATTTAGAATGACACTAAATAGCAAATTAATTCACTATGAAAAGTCAAGAAGGGTACTATAGAAGCTAGGAAAAACACTTGTTCTTTACTATTTTTAGTGTCATGTGTTTTTCTACATGTCACTTAAGTGAGGAACTTCACATTTTCATTTTTTTTTTTTTCAAGAAACCCTACACAATATGTAACTGATCCTGGTTCAAAATATAAATATTATCAAAGTTGAAAATGCCTGATATAGAAGGGAAGAAAGAAGAAGAATGTTGATAATTATGAGATTAATTCTCAAAGCAGAGTTAACTGGACTTTCTGGCGAATTGCAGGAGGACACTGTGGGAAAGTAAAGGGGCAAAGATGGCTGCTTCAGAGCTTGAGAAGCTAGCAAAGCAGGAAGAGGATCAGATAAGACCATATAAAACCGTGAATTTCATCCTTACAATACACCAGACATACCTTATTTTATATTGCATATATATATATTATTTTTCCAAAAGAATGTTGCAACTGATTGTTCAAAGAGCCAAGTTCAAGTTGAAAAGCTGTTGTCCAATGAGCTACTCTGTCCCTACTCCTGTGATTGTAGATGGTCTAAGTTGAATGACTTTACTTTCTAATTTTGCAGTAAATAGTGAACAAAAACCTGTGGAACAGAGCAAAGGACCTTATTTCTTATGTACCCTGATTTGTGGATTTTCATGCTCTTTTGGTGGTGCCAGAATGAATATCCTTCTTACCATGTGTTGTCAATTCATCTGTCTCCCCATATCTTAGAGGAGAGTGATATAAATTGAGAAATATGAGTGTATATAACAGAAAGTATTTGATTGTTCTTTTCATTATACTATTTCTATTTTATATCATTCATATTTTTCTTTGTAAACTTTTTGTTGCATATTTGAATAGTCACTTATTCTGTCTATAGTTTGTGAGAACACTGAATATATTTTCAAACTGATAAAAATGACCATGACATTCCACTCCATAAAAATTCAAAATATAGGAATATATTAGAATGTCTGGAAGTCATTCTAAAATGTCATATTCAACTAAGCAGATGAAATGCTGAAATTTACAGTTTTAAAAGTACTTTTGTCTTCTTATTTATATTTGAAAATAATCTATAATTAAAATATCTCTCCAAATTATGCATGGCTCTCTTCCATTAGCAACAATACAATAGTATATGACATAAAGAAGTGTTTATGCCAACAGTTTCAGTAATTCAACTGTGAAATAATGAATATTTTATTATTTAATTTATGCTAATTTTTTAACTATTTCCACCTGCTTGTCTAGATAACCAGAGCCTGAGATTTTCTCTGAAAATTTGGATCAAGTTCTGGTAAGCTAACTGCCTTGCTTTTCTTCCTCTTGAAATTTGTTATTTCTCATCAAGTGTACTGCTGAGACTTTGGGCTGAACTTATTAGTTTCTCAACAGAGCTTTCACTGTCCCAGGAGACAAAGTAAGATTTATTCCAATTCAGAGCCAAAATAAAGATATTGGCTTTAGTTCTGCAATAAGCTGGAGAAAAAAGAAACCAAAACTTTACTGACTAGCATTTTGCCATTCACTATGCTACGTTGTGACTTATTCATTTGTTCTCCCAAATGGCTCTTTGTGAGTATAAACCACAGCATGCCCCTCTCCTAAACTGTCTCCCTCTTCATAGTGCAATTTTCCTTTTAGAATTCAATAAATATCTGAGGAGTGAATGAATATTGCAGAAAAGCATTTATCTAGAAAACCGGTAACTGCCATAACTTTGATGGGCACTTCTCCTAGCTCATGGTCATTGAGATTACTATGAATTATAGGTAAAATAGATAACTCCAATTTAAATTGAAAAGCTATCCTTTTTAACAGTATTGTCATGGAAGAATAAATTAACAGGACCCTGACTACAGATGCACTGTGTTATGTCTGCTTTGGTACCCTTGCTTTGGTGCCCTTGTTTGATAAAGAGATCATTTGGGGGACTGCTAGACAGGAGCTCTGGACATAAATGTTCAATATCAAAAACCTGTTTTTCTACTTATAAGCAATGGAGGAGTTAACAATACACAAAGCTCTCCTTAAATGTGATTATTATCAAATAGGTAAGAGTTGAATCTGTATCCCAGGAGCGCTATGATTTCATTGTCCCATTGTGTTAAAGTTAGTACTGAGTATAGCTCCAGATGCTTACTAAGAACAAAGTATGCAGGACCAGTATGAAAGACTGTTTTTCAAGCTTCAAATTAAGTTCTATGTCTTGTCTTAGGTTTTTATCTAAGGATTTTTCCATCCACTTTAATCTTTGTCTTTTCCAATATATACAGTACATTTTGATTAAAAAAAATTTTTTACATATTTTTGAATTTCTTTATAATTGTTTCTTGGAGAGGTCCTCCTAATATCTTTTAGAAGTTCTGATAGAAATATTTCTAAAGGGTTCATAGTAGCAACTTCCCTAAAATAAAGAGTAGGGTAAAATAAACTAATTATTTGATATGGTTAATATCTGGAAAACTGGAGGGTAAATACCAGCCTTCTAAACACCAATGACCACAGGAAACCATAAACTCATCATCCTCCATAGGACAACCAATGAAGGTCAAGATAGCAGGTTGGGATATTTAAATAAAGGATCACAAGAAAAGAGAAAAAGAAAATAGAAAAGAAAAGAGGAAAGGAGAAAAAAGAACATCGAGATGGAAAGGGAAAGGAAAAGAAGGTAAATATAGCTGAAATCTCTGATCATCTGAGATACTTCCTGTGCCCTTTGAAGAATCAAAATCATTCAACAAGAAAGTTTACAACAAACTACATTTACCACATCCCTCTTTCTTCTCTCAGCTTTCTGTTCGTGGAAGACTGTGATGGATAAGTTATGTTAAGAGAAACTTCTTTTGAGATATAAATGACCTAGGAATTAATTCCATGGATTAATAAAGATTTTCCATTATCCCTAAATCCTATTTGACCTGATTAATGGTCCACTTTTAGCAATAATGGGAACTCATTATCTGTTGTGATTGTTATCAAAATTTACATTATCCTAAGAGTCTGAAACGCCTACACTTAGGGGAACATCGGTACCTTTGAATGTTTTCTCAGCTTTCAGTATTTTTTCTTTAGCTAACAATTTGCCTTTTCTACTTTATTAAATTCTTTACCTTTGATTTCCCAAAGAATAAACGTGGTTTTTCCACATAAAATATTATATTACCAAAAAGAGAACACTTTCTTTTTTAAGCAACATACTTTCCAGAAATATTTTCTTTTTCAGAATCATTGTTGCATTTTCTGTGCTAAAATAGGAAACTAGAATTTACTGAATGTTTACTCTAGGTTAATATATATATATATTCAGAATTGTTTATGCATTTTGTCAGTCATCTCGCACTAAAGCTATGATGTAGCATTATTATTATAATTAGGAGACATCTGCAAGGGCCCCGATTTAATAAGACAATTTAGAAAATTTACCTATATTAACTATTATGCTCTGTGCTTGTTGCAATAAAAAATTATCATGCAATAAAAAGATTATCATGCATAGATCAAAAATGTTTTTATTGAGAACCATTCCAAAGATTAGGAGAACCAAAAAGCTTTAAAATAAAGTCAAGATTCATTTAGTTTCCACAAATACTAGGACTGACTTTCATTCTGACTGTTCAGGCGTAATTGTGATGTTTTTGCTGTTTCTTTTCCTCTGATTAAAAACGTTTTTTCAGGTGCATTTAGAGCACTGGCATCCGACCATATTGCCATTTTATACTCAGAGGAACTCCCAAGAATTGCTCTCTAAAAGGAGTAATTCAGGTACAAAGTGCAGCCAGTCAGTTTCTGATTTCTACAGAAAGGAAGGAAGAGCCTGGTAGTGACCTGAGAGTCACCTTAGTAAGTGCCTGCAGTGTGAGGGAGTCGCGGAAGGTTCTGGAGTTCCCACGCTCTCCCTTCCTACATCAGGTCATGGTGTAAATGTCCTATCACCCTGTGCTTATGAGTAGCCGTACTTATCACACATCATGAGGGAAATGCTCATTTATAATTCTATGTTTTGAGATGAATTGTGGCTTTCCAAAATTCTTATGCTGAATTCCTAACCCCCAGAACCTCAGAATGTGACTATTTTAGAAATAGGGTCTTTCAAGAAGCAATGACACTAAAATTAGCTCCTTAGTATGACTCTATGCAATAGGACTGGTAAGGAGAAAAGATTTGAACACAAAAAGGTACCGAGGCAAACTCTTGAGAAGACAAGGGGTGACTGTGGGAAAACAGCCATCTGTAAACAACAGGAGAAGCTGCGGATGAAACCCAACTGAATCTTGTTCTTAAGTCTTAGGTATCAGAAGTGTGAAAAATAAATGTCCGTTGTTAAAGCCAGAAAGACTATGATACTTCATTATGACAGCCTGAGCCAACTAATTCAGCTGATCATCCTTTCAAAATGGAGAATCTCTAGGAAAAAGATTGTGACTCTTACCTTCCATTTCCCATCAGTAAGTGCAAGTTCTGTTGAGCCTACCAGCTCATTCATTAGTACTTATTTGTTTAATAATCAAAGAAATAACTGTCACAGATATTATTACATCCTTACGCTTAATTCTTAAACCCCAGAATCTCAGACTGTGACTGTTTTAGAAACAGGATCTTTCAAGAAGCAGTCCCACTAAAATGGCAAGGAAGTACATTGTGCCTGGAAAAATATGATGGCGTAGAGAAGTACTTTTTTAGAGAATGGAAGAAAAGATGGAGACAGGAGCAGGTGCTGTGGCTGTAATATTCCCTTCAAGGGCGTCTCTCCCCAGGGACTTAACTTCCTTTAACCAGGCACCATCTCAAAAAGCTTCTAACACCTCCCAATAGGGCCACAGGTGGTGACCAAGCCATTAAGTGCTACTTAAGATCTAAACTGTAACAGAGATGTAATCAGATAACCAATTTAGGGCAACAATTGATGTCTCTGGATCATCACAGTATGGCAATATGCTTCTTTATCAGTGCTTATTATAGGTCAGGTTGTTTTTTTTACATTAACTCATTTAATTTTCACAATCCTTAAAAATTACAATTATTCTTCTTATTTTAATTGAATGGAAGTACAAAACTTGTCCCAGTCCATAAGCTAGCAAAAGGATAAGTCAGCACTGAAAGACAAACACACTTACTAAGGCTTCTGAGTCTTTGTACTTCTCTATGATACATGTGTGTGTGGAGCCTAATCCTGCCTGTCTATTAAGGAAAGTATGCTTAGATTCCACAGCTCAGTATATACAACATCTCATAGTTTAAGGTCTGAGCTCCTTCCTTCTTCCATATATTTTTGTGAATAAAGCACTGTTGCTCTTAAGCCACTAATTGTAATTCTTTTTTTAAAAAAGCAAAACAGAAAAAAGGGTAGAAATAATACAGAATTTCAAAAAAAAAAAAAACCCAGTAAGAAATCAACACTAGTTAATATATTACTCATGTTTATCTTAGAAGTAGTTGCTCAAGTTACAAAATCAAAGCATAAAAAATGAACAAACAATGACAGCACAAACTATAGACAACCATACTACTAATTCTCTGTTAGCTGATAATTCTTTTTTTAAAATAAAATAAAATGGACACCTTAATCTAATAAACATAACCGCATTTCCATAATGATGGCTATCTGTAATCTTGTCATGAACTACATGTTAATCTTTCCTGCTTTATAAAGTCGCATTAATAATTTCCCAGTTTTGCTGGGAACTCAGAGTTAGTCAAAAATCACACGGTTAAGATGTGACAAAGCCAGTTCTGGCTGATCACAAATTTCATGCTTGGTAGCATCATATTGTGTGCAACAGTGACAACATTTAATAATACTTTTCGATTTAGGTATATTTTCAGGCTTAATGTTAAACCCCAAATCAAGTGCCAGTGAAACTCCTGTCAGGTGCTATCTGGTATAAGGCTTTTATTTATTTTTTTCTTTTCTAGGGAGTTCATCTTTCAAATCTACCTGGATCATGAGAATTGTTCTAACTTAATCTGATGAGAATCTATATGACCTGTCATTTGTCTGATGATACCAAGTGTGTGTCTTCTGCTTCTTCCTTGTCTCATGGAGTTGGCCTCGTGACTCCTGTGTGATAAACTGACCATTTTTTACCACTGTATCACGAGCTGCATGGGAGGGGAAGGTAGTCCAATAGAGGAAATAAGATTGTGCTTCGAGGTTTAAACTACAAATCAACACGTTATGGCTAAGATCAAAGTCACCATAAGATTAATGGTAGTTTTTACTAAGGTCTCTGAAAATACAATAGTTTTAAGGCTAGCAATATGTAACCATGACCACAGTGAAATTCTATTTTATTAACCAAGTGCCTGTGAGACAAACAGAATAGTTAATAAAAGGCGGGGACGCTGACATTTTCACTGGAAATGCCTGCTTTGGCAGTAACCTGAGAGAGAGTTCTAACCAAGGATTCAGCCTGTTCAGTCTCAGTAAATATTCAAACCACAATAAATGCATCTGTTTCGATACCAAGCAACATTTGAGCATAATTTGGTTTTAACTAGTGAATTAAATATAGGTTTTATTATATACAATGTGTAGTAGCTAGTAAGGGCCTAAACTCATCCCTTTTTCTATATACTTATTTTGTAAATAAATGACTGTGTAGCTGTTAAGCCATCAACTAACCAGATATAAATACAGTTCCTCTGTCAGTTATCTCTCCACCGAGAAAATGGCCACTGTATTTTGAATGTCATTTCCTGGAAGGTACATTATTGTGACTGTGTTCTGATCTAATGGAGCCTAGAATACAAGATTGAGTTTCTGAGCCCAGGAACCGGTGTGTCAGAGGTGATGTCTCAGAGAAGTTAGTCCATCGACCTTTACTGGTGACACAATAACCTCATTTTCCTTAAGATACCATCAGCAGTGTCTTTCTATGTTCCTGGACTTCTTTATAAAAGAAAAGAGAGGAGAAGAGAGCCTCCCTTCCTTCCATGGCATAGTGGAGACATAAAAACGGTTTGTTTTAGCAAGCTGCAGCTTGGTGAAACATGAAGCCATAAATAAATACTCTCAAAGTTTGTGCAAGCTCCTATTAAGACAGATGCTAAAGCTCATAATTGCTACACACTGCATATTACTGAAACTTTTCATAAAATCTAATGAGATTCTAACTTATAAGGAAAGCGGCCTACAAAAACTTGTAGCAACATAATTGGATGACACCTTCTGTCCAGAGGGCAAAGGGAGTTAAAAACATAACTGGTATTGGTGTTACTTTAAGGGAAGCAACTCAGGAAGATGCTTAAAATTCAGTAAGTCTAATTTTTATTGCACTATCTTCTGAACGCTAGAATGAAGTTTTTTTTTTTTTTTTTTTTTAACAAAAGCCTTCAGAACTAAAATCCCCCACCACTCAAATCATTAAAAGATGAAGTTCTTCTGGGATGGAACAGAGGAGCAGCAATAAGGAAACCACCCTGACCAGTCTTGATTTTTAACTGTGAACCCTAAATCCCCAACAAATGCCCTGAACTTTTTGCTTTGCCTTGTTTTGTGAAATTGGGGTTTGCACAAATGTCCTTTGCACTGAGCTCCATTCCTACTCTTTTTAATTTCTTGTTGTTGTTGACACAGGGTTTTGCTAAGTCACTATGTTGCCCAGGTTGGACTCAAAATGACAGTCCCTCTGCCTCAGTTTTCCAGAGTGCTGAAGTTATAAATCATCCTGTTCTGTAGGGAACACCAACATGTGAGGGGGAAAAATCTGCTTCAATGTCAGTCAAAAGGAAATAAAGATCTTGAAAGAAACAGAGATTTAATGAGTCTTATGTTTCCTGTTCTGTAACGTGTTAATACAGAACACAACATTTCTTTTGGAAATAAAAACAGCTACATGTCAGCTCAAGGCAAGAACCAGTGACAATCTCTTCTCATCTAGAAAGCTGCTCAAAATAAGTGCTAATGAGCCAGGAAAGGATCAAGACGTTGTGTAGCTATGATGGTGTCCAGGCTATTAATGAAACTTTGCTCTGCTTGAGGAAGGGGAGGGGAGTTTCCTCAGAACGAGAAGCTCCAGGAAAGTCCCAGGCTTACTGTGGACCATGCTGTCACCTTTGTTTATGTCCCAGACTACTAAGAATTGAGGAGTGGATTTACTGTACTCATGTCATTTATTGCATATGTGACTAAGAGCACAGGGTTTAAACTTTGATTTTCTATCCATCACATTTTAGTTGTGAGTTCTTGAGCAAGAAACTTATCATCTCTAAACTCAGCTTCCTTGATTATTAAGTAGCAACAAACATATTTACTTCATAGGATCATCATGAGCATACAACCAAGTTTCTAAAGCTTTTAATGTTTTATCACTAATATTTCACAAGCTTACTATTCACTAATAACTATCTAATCTTTTTTTAATTTTAAAGAAAAAAGATAAATAATGAAAATGAGGTTCAAAACAAGTTTATAGGGTAGTTATAATATTTGATACACTGTGTGTTGTCTTCATGGTAGTTATTCAGAGATCAAGAAATAGGATATTTTGTCTAAAAAATATCAGCACAAAACAGGAAATTTTGGGTTGAAAATTGTATAGTGCCTTTCATATATGGCACACTCCCTATACATATTCTAATGATGTAGAGCATGTGGAATGGAAGCTATGTTTTTCATGTGCAATAACTTATTAAATAACAACATAAAAAACAGCAAGTACAAGGCCCAACACGAGACCTCAGTAAACAGTTGCTGTCCCTTTCTTCTTTCAGTTGCTCATACGTGTTCCAAAAATGAATGAAATCTAGGATGAAATTAATGATCACTTTTCCTTGTTGTGATTTATAAGTGTGATTATGTTTGAATAAACAAGCTTTTGAATAAAAGAGGTTTCATTCCTTTTTTTAACCATCTCTTTTTTTATTTTAAAGAGAATAAAACAAAAGAGGACAGATCTAAGCAGATCAGAACAGAAAAATGTAAGCAACACAGCACTTCACAACAAGACAATTGGATATTAACAGTAGCTATCATAATGTCTTTTTCTTTGAAATAGTTGAGCTTAGCTTTACACACAATAATGTCAAACATAACAAAATAGAATAAAACCACTCAAGAGAATGAAAGTATTACAAGGCATTCTGAAGCAAATAACCGAAGATGAACAATGGCTACTATGTTGTCTTATTTTCCATAAAAAAATTTGTTTATACTATCATACATGTTAAAATCCAATATTACACAACATGATAGAACCAATGGTAATAAAAAAAACAAAAGCATGGTAGGACTTCAGAGAAAGATGATATTAAATTTCTTAAAATTGAGAAGATAAAAAAGTGGCTTGGCTCTGGTTAAGCATCGCTAATGGTTCAGAAAAGACTTCAGGATAATGATGCAGAAAGAAATGTATCAGAAAGATAATCTTTCTTGTTCTCTCCCCATCACACCTAAACGAAATGGAACCTCTAGGAGTAGAATGCATTCCAGCATCTTCACTCTCTCCTGAATATTAAGAGGAAATGATTAATGAACCTGTTGCTCAACATGTTAAATTAAATAACAATGAAGAGATTAAGAATGCCTTTTCCATTATGCAGCACTGCATTTTAAATCCTAATGTGTAAAGTAGTCTATTAGTTTTCAGCCAGGCTTTTAATAGATTTGTTTATGAATTTTTCTCACTTTTTCTGCAAACAAGTCATGCAGCAAAGGCTTATTTCTTTACTTAAGGAACTGAAGACTTGTATCATCAATAAATAAGGAAGATCTCTGACCTGGAGATTTTACGTAACTGTCATTTTCAGACAAATTACAAATGATAAGTAAGATATTCAGGACTTTACGCCTCATCACACTTCTGTGACTCCCACAGTGTAACTATTTTCTCAGGGTGTGCAAACACCTAGCAATCCTAGGACAAAACTATAATTTGTAAATACAGGACAATTAAATAGTATCTGTCACCGTTTCCATGGCATCACATATTCAAACATTTCTGCTTCGAATTCAAACAAATGTGAAAAGAGATCCATCACAGTTCCTCAACCACTGGGTGAATTCTTATCCTTTATGTGTTTCCCCTAATTTTGTCATTTCTTAGAATAACTTCTGATACCAGAATGTAATCTTCTTTCTAATAGAAGAACGAGTTATTTGTATTGTTTCTGAGAATGACTAGTTGCCAACAAAGAAACAATTATTTGGGGGAAGACTGGGGCAGGTTGTTATCCAAAGAAAAGTGATTTGAGAAATCTATCAATAGTTTTCAATTGCTATTTATCAACAATATAATGAAATTAAGATGTGTTGGATGTATTAAATGCTCCTCTGTGTATAGGAAGAAAAGTACATAAAACAAGAATAAGCTATATAAAAGTGCATATTTCTGTGTATGCAAGAAACTCCCATAAAGGAGGGGGGAAGGAGGAGAGAGAGCAAGAGAGAGAGAGAGAGAGAACAAGAATATGATACATTTTTAACTTTCCTTTAAAACATTTTAAGAGTTTTTTCTGGGTAACAGTTTTTAAATTAAATACTGCATATGTATTGGTTGCTCAATATTTCTATTAAAAACAAGAGAAAAATAGTTTTCAGTGTACTTTAGCCATTCATTAATAACATGTTATATGAGTTGTGCATATTCATGAGACAGATTACATACTCAAAATTTCTACTTTGTCTAAATTACAAAGCAACAGGGAATGTTTGTTCGAAAGCAATTTCACATCATTTTTCTTAGTTATCAAGTCAATTTTCAGTGGCTGTTACAGAGTATTTTCAAAATCACCTAGTACTGATCAAGGTGAAATTAATAAACATTATATTGAATTTAACTTTTGTGAATTTCTTCGACTTTTCTTTTATTTCTTTGCAGGGTCAACATCCTTATATCAAATTTCAGATTTTTGCAACTAAGTTTCTGAAAGTAGAATAGAATACATTCATTTGGTCATATGCTTTATTTTAAGCATTGTACTTTAGAGTCCTGTTAGGTAAACAAAGATACTAGTGAGTTTATGACTTACTTCCATGCTCGGAGTGGTCTTTCTTTTTTAACTTTGCTACACTAAGCACATGGGCACTTTCTTCAGCCAGTTTGCACAGGAGAAGCAATTCTCTTTCACTTAATGTCCCCTGTGACTCTGTCTCTTTCACCTTCCGTAGAAAGCTAGGTCAATAAGAACAGGTACAATTTTCTCAAAGGAGCACTGGCATGTGCACAACAACACAAACTTAGTTCCTTGGCCTGGATATTGGTTTTTCCAGTAAGGCGTGTTATCAGCCAGGCATTTCCTGCTATTACATGGTTGACTGACTGAATGTTCCCTGATCCTCCCAAGTTCCCTATCAATAAGTGAAGAAGCACAGAGGTGGGTTCTCTCTCCAGGGACACAGCCCAGGAATGTCTAGCTTTAATGAGTTTTCCATGGATTGGAAAATGTCTAGCTTTAATGAGTTTTCCATGGGGCTATGTGTATTCTCTGATCTCCTTCCCTATTTGCTATATTAACTTCTGTTTTATACCTGCTCTGTGAATTGCTAATGATACTATCCATACTCTCAGGTTTGATGATTATAACTCTGAAGTGAATCTCCTGGTCAACATAACATTTTCTGTGATAAAGTAGTCTCTACATAGGGTCTCAAATGTTGTTTTTCCATCACTGTGGTTACTGAAAATATCACACTGATAAGATAAATCTATGCCACAAAACAGTGAGCACTGTAGATTTTAGAGGCTTCCCTGAGAAAATGAGAGAGTTTTTATCTCATGGAACATTGGAAACTTCATAAAAATCTCTATTCAACATTTGTGTCCCTGTACTTCATTTATAAATTAGTCCTTCCTTTATTTATTCCATTTTTTAAAACAGCATTTGCAATATCCTTCATTGTTTTAAAATTTTAACTCTATCACCAACTTGTATGTCCCCTGAATAAAACAAAAATCCTTCAATTAGGTGAACCTATATTCCCTGGAAGGTAGATCAGTAACCAACAGCATAATGCAAACTTGACTTTGAAGTTTTCACCCACTGACCAAAGCAGTGTATCAAAATTATCATCTAAACTGCAGAGTGGATGAAAAAAAAGTGGTATTTTTATACAATGGAATACTATGCAGCTATAAAAAAGGATGATCTTGAGGCCTGTATCAGTAAATGGAGGCAACTTGAGAATATCCTCATTAGTGAAATAAACAAGATCCACATTAATAAATAGCACATTGTCTCTCTAGTGTAAAAAATAATAATGGACAGAATAATGGTATCAAAATATAATAGATATAAAAGTATAATAGATATAATAGATATTGTAAAAGTGAAAGGGAAGAAATTGCTCTAAAGGATATAACAGTATGTATGATGTGTAAGATAGATGACCATATTACTGAATTTTTGTTAGATCATTGAAAAGAAGAGTTTGTACTGTCAATGTCTAAGTGTCTAACCACATTTTATGCTTACATTTTGTAACTCTAACAACTATTGTTGAGTTGACAAGATGTAATGTGTCAACTAGCCATTTTATGATTTTTTTAACTCTGTATTCTACTTTTCTTCTTGTTTTTTCTACTTTGTCTTCTTTAAAATTTTCTTTTCTTTTCTTTCTTTCTTTATTTCTTTCTAAAATTAAAAAAAATCACCTAATTTTTCCCTTTCTATGGGAGAAGCAAAGACAGGGAAAGGCGGATGTGAAAGGGAAGATTATCCATTTTCTCCTTTTAATTATGAGCAAATTAATGGAAATTTGGATTCACTTTCCTCAATATGGCCACAGCCTTGAAGTATCTAAAGACATAGTTGAGAGTAAAGCCATAGCTCAGTGGTGCAAACCAGGTCTAACATGTGCGAGGGCTAAGTTCAACCCATAGAACTGTAAAAAACAATGAGTCAATTTTTACCTATCAAAAAATCACATAACAATGTAGACCATGTGGTCTGTATTCATCAAAGTAAATTCCTGGAATTCTAACCTCTGTCATTTTTATTAAATTCATTTTAGTAATTGATTTTATACAATTTATTATTACAGAAGAAAAAACTTCTAAGCAAGGGTCAGACAGTGAGAGCTGAAGGAAAGCAAAATCACTAATCATCTCTGAAAATGGGTGAAAATTCAGAGCCTGCAGGTGAAATGCCTGCACTCTTGTCATGAAAGGAGTTGGTGAAGAAGTCCAAGGGCAAAAAAGGTGGATTGCTTTGGAGCTACTGCCTTTGTGTGTCTGCAGACATGTGTTTGGTGCTGAGTCTGTGAGCTGGCAAGGATGGGAACTAGAAGTGTGGTATGCAGGACTGAAGATGCAGGAACCAACATCTTGCTGTCAACCTCTTGCTCCTACTTCCAAGGTCTCTGTATCATGACAGCTACTCTTCCATTTCTCCTGAATCTCATGAAACTTTACTTTTGAACAACTCTAACACTGCAAATAAAGTAACTTGTATAGTAAAGAGATCCTGAGAAATGTGATTTCCACATTGATACTAGAACTACCCAGAATTGTGCCCGTGTTGATCAGCTCTCCCGTTGCTGGGACAAATACCAGACACAGCAATTTTGAGGATGAGAATTTATTTTGGCTTAGGGTTTCACAGGTTTCAGTCCATGGTCAAGTGGCTTCAAAGCAGGAGCATCATGGCAGAAGCACAGGATATAGAATAGCCACTGAGTTTGTGGCATCTGGGAAGTAGAGAGCAGGGGAAAAGTACCAAAGAGAGAGGGTTCAAGCTCCAGATATAGTCCTCAAGACCATGCACCTGTGAGCCACACAGATACATTACAAGTGTGGCTTACTAATCTCTTAGGTGTCTCTCAAGTTAATCAAGTTCACAGTCAAGATCAACTGTCACAGTGTTCCATGAATAATAAGATTGTGAGTAATCTATTCCTATTATTTTCTGGGAATTCTTGACTTGAGAATTGTTAACCATGAGGGGCTTGGATGTTTCAAGGGGACATAAAGAGGGTCAGGGATCAGTAACACGGTACCTGCCTTGCAAGCATGAGGCCCTGAGTTAGATTCTTGGCGTGTACACACGTGCACACACCCACACACACACACATCAAAAAAAAGAAAAAGAAAGAAAAAAAGAAAGAAAGAAAGAAAGAAAGAAAGAAGGAAGGAAGGAAGGAAGGAAGGAAGGAAGGAAGGAAGGAAGGAAGAAAGAAAGAAAGAAAGAAAGAAAGAAAGAAAGAAAGAAAGAAAGAAAGAAAGAAAGAAAGAAAGAAGAGTGCGCCAGGAGCAGTGAGAGTACCTGGCTAGCTCGAGAGTTAAGGCAGATATTCTGATGTCAAGATGTTCCTGCAGTGCACAGGTGCACGTGCTGACTTCTTCACACCCCTTTCCACTCTTGGCAAACAGCTCCCATGAAACCCTGCGACAGCGTCTTTGGTGTACATGAAGTGTTTAATTCATGAGTAGTGACACATGGATCTATAAAATAAAAGAAGTGGTTTTATTTTGTTTTATTTTGATCCTAGAAGAAGCACTGTCCTCTCTCACAACCAGTGAAGGGAGCTTAAAGCAGACAATGAAGTGAGAAATGCATTTACTTCCAGTAACAAACGAGCTCCATGACTGACTTTTGCCAAATATCATTGCTTTCTTTACATCTCTCCAAATATGATTCAAACTATAATTCTTCTTTCTTATCTGAATGTCTACTTTAGTATTTTCATGTTTTTTTCTGTTATATTCTTCTCAAAAGTCTTTATGTGTTGCCTCTTTACTCTTTGTTTCAACTTTTTTGAAGTTATGCTATTAGTTATTATGTAGTTCCTTTTTCCTTTTATTACAGTCTCAAAATCAAAAATCCATTTTAATTGAAATATATGATATTATAGGAGAGAAACTTACAGTCCATCTGCCAAAAATGTTGTCAGCATCAGGCTCCTGAGTGTGAGATTGGAGATTTTTTCCCACTTTGTTAGCACACATGCTACCAGTGCCGGATCCCACTGTTCTAATGCTGAAATAATAGCAAACCCAATTCCAGAATCTTAGGATACAGAAGGAAATTCTGTTTATCTTACATGAACAGTGAGCTCTAAATTCATCTTCACTTATTTCCTCTTGGCCAGTTGTATATGACAGCCTTCTAGAAAGAATTGCATCTGCAGAGTTTTAGGAAGTCTATTTTGCTTTACTCTTTTTCTCATGGAGTTTCAGATTAGTTTTGGTGCTACTGTGTACAATAATCCTAAGATAAGAATTGGAATTTTGAAATAAGCAGTAAAAGTCTGAATTTGACCGTAGATTTGTAGCCAGGTTTTATAAAAGATATGAATTGAAGGTCATTGGATTTGGGCTGAAAATGTGAATGAAGCCTTATTTTCATTCTAAATTCATATGTACAAATTTGAATTGAGTGATATTCAAAAACATCCTACTTTGTTATTTAAATTTGCTTTCTTTAGTGGAAAAAAATCCTTGCTTTCAGGATATCTTTCTAGTAAAAGAACTTGTATCTTTACTTTTTTTTAACCCCTAAATACTCTATGTTCCAAAGATAGAATATATCAAGACCTGTAAAAAACTGACAGATACCATGTTCAAGCATCTTTTGTCTAAGGATGATGAAAAGAATAACTACAGAGAGAGGGTCATTAAATCTCTTCCAGAGAAGGACCATAGTTCAACGGTAAAGATTTTGCCAAGTATGTATAAGATCCTGGGTTTCATCACCAGTATGGCGAAGGTGGGGGAAACTTTCCAAAATTAACTTTGCTGTCATGTGAAAGACTTGACATTAGAAAAACATAAGCTATAAAAGTCAGATGTTACCTGGTCTGGTGTGTCAAATTTCCCAAATTCCAAGGTGAATAATAGTACGCACTCCCCACTTCTGTTGATTCAATTTAAATGGAACATATTTCCATTTTACTGATTTAAAACTGTAGCTACCTCCAGGCATAGTGGGGAGGGCCTGTAATCACAGAATCTGGGAGGCTGAGGCAGAAGGATTACCTGAGTTTGAGGTCAGGCTGGGCTACATAGTGAGTTCAAGGCTAGCCTGGCCTACATAGTGAGACCCTGTCACTCTCCCCAATCCAAAAAAATACTGCAGCTACCTTTAATTTTAGAGTTAACTTGTTTGAATTTATTCATTGAGTACCTTAAAGGTCAGTGAAAAAAATAAAGGTATTATAGAAGTGCTTTATTTATTGATAAATCTAATGGATCTCCCTTTGGATGATTAGAAACATACTCTCCAGTTTGTGAATCATGTTTATTAATAATAAAGAGCCTATTTGTTTCTATGCACTTTTAAACTGGTTATACCACTGAGTAAACATAGATTTTCAGTTACCATTCCCACTAAGATTTGCAACAGAGGATGTGCCCTACAGAGACTCTCAGTGGGACAACACATAGGATTTGGATTCAAACTGGGTAAAACCTATCTTTATCTTCCACCAGCTAACCAGTTCCCTAAATTTTCCTGAGAAGGTTTCCAAAGTGGACAAGTTCCCCAAATCATCTACTTTTATAAATCGAGATTATTAAAAACCATCTCAAGGACTGGTTCATGGAATAAATAACAGAACCCATAAAGTACATTTTAAACCTGCTGTGAATGACAGGTATGCATGTAATATGAATATTCTACATATCATTAGAAACTTCACTGGAACCCAACTCACACCTGTGACATTTATGAAATAATCTGGTCATTTGCAGAGTTTCAATGGGTTGTGCATGTTTCATTTACTATTCTAAGTGAAGCAAGAAGGCTGCTGTCAGTTTTGCAAATGAGAAAATGCACAGCCTCTGACACAATTGACGCACATTTCATTAGTAACCTATTGGATAGGAAAAAGCACAGTCAACCTCTTCTGAAACATCGTGCTGAATTAGCTCTAGGAAATTTAAAATACAATAAACTATTTTAATAAAAGATAGAAAAGAGAAAGAAGAAAGAATACAAAAGATACTTAAAATGTATCACTGTCTCCTTCAATTTTGCCAGTGGGGAGTAGAATGTAAAATGAGTAATAACAGTAAGAGCAACAAGAAAAATAAGAGTGAAATCCCTGCAGCTGTTTAAGTTTGTTATAGCCCAAAGCACAGCTGCATATTTTATTAATTTGCCATAGATCTGTGAATTAGACAACCTTATGCTGCTTTTATATACACAGGAGATATTAGAAAAATAAAACAAATGACTTTCTGCAGATTGTATGCATGGTAAATGGAACTGCCCTCTCCACTGCACATGCCGCACAAAGGCTCAGAACCGCTCTATTGGGTGAGAGGGCAAATTAAACCCAGTGAACATGGATCCATTTTTTTTTCTTTCTATCTTCTTCCCATTCCCTTTGTCCTCCACCATTTTTTTTTTTTTTCGATAAGGTCTCTTATGCAGGTCCTTAAACTTAAACTCAGTGTGTAGGTTAGTCTGAAACTTGTGACAGTCTTCTTGCCTCAGCTTCCCCAAGGCTGGAATTTCATACCTGTACTACCAGGATCAGCTAGCATAAGTGCTTCTTAAAGAAGCTCATCAATTTTATTTATAAATCTCCCTATGGGTTTATTTCAGGAGGCATCCTAGTTTTCTTCTCAAAACTAACTTCTTCTTAACTGAATTTTTGAAAAGGAATACTGCTGCTAATTCTAGTCCCAATTTCTCACCTAGAAAAACCCAAGGAGAGTCAGATGTGGCTGCACATGCCTGTAATTCCTGGACTCTGGAAGACTGAGACAGGAGAATCTCAGGTTTGGGCCTGTTCTGGATAATTTAGCGAGGCCTTGTCTCAAGGTAAAAATTAAAAAGTAAATTAAAAAAGGCTAGAGATATACAGCTCAGTAGTAGAGTGCCCATTGGCTCAGTCATTGCCAGTAATACAAAAACAAAAAAGAAAGGGAGAGAGAAGGAAAGGAAGAAAGAAGGAAGGAGAAAGAAAGAAGAAAGAAAGGAAGAAAGAAAGAAAGAAAGAAAGAAAGAAAGAAAGAAAGAAA
>PVLA01005203.1:92500-153434 GCA_004027455.1 Hydrochoerus hydrochaeris | reverse complement strand
ATTATACTGTTATATTCAATTATGCCTGATGATATAGACATTCTATTGAAGATAATAAGAAACAACACAGTAATCATTGTAGATCACCTTGTACTGTGGTTTTATACGACTTTTTGGTTTCATGTTTTTATAGGAATTTGTTTTGTTTTGTCTTGCTAAGTTTTGTTTTTCCCTCTAATACAGAAAGGATAGAAATACACATAGAGATTCATGCATGCGTAGCTGTTCACACTCTCAGTGTTTGAATATCTACTTTGTATGCTTTAATTTTGTAAGTTGAACAACTATTTCTAAGAGGATAATATATAATTTATTAACTAGTGATTTCTTATTGTTTATCTTTTTTTGGGGAATTCTATATTATCTCTGCCCTTTACATGCTTTTGTTTCTCTTTAAATAAAATCTTTAAAATAAAATAAAATAAATTCTGGTATCCTGATTTTTCTCCTTCATCTAAATTATCAAACTTATTGGCAAAAATCTGTTTATAGTGTCTTTTAGGATCCATATGATTTTCTTCCTTTTTGTTCCTAATGCTGTCTTTGAATTCTCTTTCTTGATCAGACCGTGCAAATATGAATATAAATCAGCAGAATATAAGTCAGCAGATGGACACAAGATAGCTGCTTCTCTCCTGCCTATCTGGCAAAAGCCAACCTGAGGGTGTGGTTAACGCCAAGTGATTCCTTGTTCAACCAATCCTCACCTTTTTCCAAGCAAAGCAAGAAAACCATGAACCCATTCTTGCATTACTGATTTTGCAGGATTTGCCTCTCAGGTAAGGTGCTTCCTTTGGAGGACCATGCTCTCCCAGTTTCCTTTGAATTCTGCTTTCACAATTCTGAATTCATTAGCTGTTTCTCCTAGAGTCTAGGACCTCCACTCTGATTCAGAATTACAGATGTGTCTTCAAGTTTCACTGATAACAGTGCTTCTGTTATTCTGATTCACTGTTGTTGCTTTTATTTTTTCCAGAGATAACTTAAAGTGCTTTCTTTTCGATATGTATATATTTTATCTAAGTTTTTTATGCATAAACACAAAAGCAATCAACAAAATTTTGTGACATATACTCCATGCTTTTGTAATCTGACTTTTGCATCTCCTACACTATGAACTCTTTTCTACATCAATGAATACTTATTTTGTGTGTTTGTTGGCTAAACACTGTCACATGATATTTATGTAGCAGATTTTATCTAACCAATTTTGTACCATGGAGGTTTGACTTGCTTTCCTTGTAAATCATTACATGTGTCCTTGCATAGTTGTCTAATTCTTTTTTTCAATTTTTTATTAGTAGATATCTGCAGTATATGATTGCATTCCTCACAGATAGCTTGTTCATGTACATGATTCATCTGAGTCCTTTATTTGTTTGCTTTCCATTCCCTCCTTTTTGTCTCCTTCTATGTCTTGTCTCCTTCATTTTGCAAAGGAGCTATTTCCCTTTCTCTTATTCTCCATCTTTTTATTGCTTTGTTTAACTTTCGGGTTTCTCAAGTAAGAAAAACCAAGTGATATTTAAGCCTGTGTATCTGATTTATTTCACTTAACATTACTGTCTCAGGGTACATCCATCTTCCTACAAATGAACTCAGGTTTTTCTTTATGACAGAATAATACTCCTTTGTGTGTAAATGCCACCTTTCCTTTATTCATACATCTAGGGATGGACATAAAGGCAACTTCCAAGATGTAGTTATTATGAATTGTGCTGCTATAAGCATGGCATTCATGTACCACTCTAATATGGTGGTTTTAAAACTCTTTTAGGAAGATATCAAGAAAGGAAATAGCTGGGTCAAGTGGAGTTTCTATGTTTAATTTGCTGAGGAATCTCCATACTGATTTCCATAGTGGTTATACTAGTTTACATTCCCACCAACAATGTAGAAGGGCTCTTTTTTTCCCATGACCTTGTCAGCATGTGTTATTATTTGATTTCTAATGATAGTCATTCTTTCTGGAGTAAGGTAAAATCTCAGAGTTTTGAAATTTGCATTTCTGTAATGGCCAGAGATATTGAATGATTTTCATGTACTTTTTAGCCATTTGTGTTTGTGCATCTGAGGAGTGCCTATTCATTTGGTTATTTATTTGGGGGTGTCTAAATTTTGGGGTTGTTTATATAGTTTAGATATTAGTCCTCTATCTGAGGCATAACTGGCAATTATTTTCCCATTTGGAAGTGGTCTCTTCACTTAGTTGTTGTTTTGCTGGGAAGAACCTTTTAAGTTTGATATGATCTCATTTGTTGATTCTTATTACTATTTCCTGTGTAACCTGGCTGCTGTCCAAAAAGTCCTTGTCTACATCTATGACTTTAAGAGTTTCACCTATTTTATCTTCCAGTAGATTAAGTGTTTCTGTTTTAGATTTATTTAGATCTTAGATCCATTTTTGGTTTTAGTTTAGTACATGGTGAGAGATATAGGTCTAGACTCAATCTTCTGCATGGGGATAGACAGCTCTCCCAGCACCATTTATTAAAGAGGCTACCATTTTTGCAATGTATATTTTTGGTCCCTTTATCAAAGATCAAATAGCTGGATGTGATTTGGGGCTGTTTCTGCATCTTCTGTTACGTTACTCCACATGTCTGTTTCTGTGCCAGTGCCATGCTGTTTTTAACACTATAGCTTTGTAATATAACTCCCAAACTGGGATTGTGATACCTCTACTTTGTTCCTGTTATCCAAGGCTGATTTTGGTACTCTGTGTTCTTATTCTTCTACATGAATCTTATGATTATTTACTCCAGTTCTGTGAAGAATGCTGTTGGAATTTGAGTTATCAGCGGTACCTCAGTTCATCAATTTAATTCATTCCACAATTCTGGGAAAGAGGAACATGGTCATGTTCATCATTTGATGTGGAGTTCACAAACAGAAGAAAAATCTTGCCAAATGTTTCTTTTTGTGAACAAATTATTAAGTCAAGAAGAGCTTGGAATTAAGTATTTCAAATCCTAAAAGAAAACAATTTCCAACCCAGATTGATGTACCCTGCAAGACTGTCTTTCAAAATTAATGGAGAAACAAGATACTTCTATAATAAAGAACAACTGAAGAAATTTATGACTACAAAACCAAGTGCTAAAGGATATTCTATGGAGAGATAAAGAGGACCACTGTCCCAGAAACAGCAATAGAGGGGAATCACCAATTAGTACATGCAAATGAATGGGAGGGGAAAGTGGGGGGGCCAACAGCAGGAGGATACATGGTGGAGATGAGCCAATGCATGCCAGTGGCAACCATTAGTGTGGATGGCCTCAGTTTACCAATAAAAAGAAACACAGGGAGAGTAGATCAAGAAACAAGAGTCATCAATGTGCTGTATACAAGAAACATTTAACTAGAAAGGAAATTCATAGACTGAAAATCAAAGGAGAGAAAACAATGTTCTATGTGGCCAGAAAAAAGCAGGGGTAGCTTCCCCATTAACCACAGAATGAATAAGAAAGATACAGTATTTTTGTCCAATGGAAAAGTACTCAACTGTAAAGAAGGGTAATCTCAAGGCTCTTGTAGGTAAATGAATGCAACATGAGAAAATGCTCACTGGTGAAATGGTTCAGAATCACATGGGTGAACATTGTGTTGTCTCTCTAGTATAAAAAGGTAAAGGAGTTAGATATTGTGAAAGTGATAGGGGAAGAAATGGCTAAAAAGAGAAGGAGGTAGCCATTGTTATTTTCCTATTATCTTGTTTTGAACTCCTGTATCATTTTTACTGTTTGGTTTGGTTTGGTTTTATTCTGAATAGTTTTGTTTGATTTTGTTATGTCTGATGGTATGCGCAACTATTTTGAAAATAACAAGATATATTATAGTAGCTATTTTTGATTTCCTATTATCTTGTTTTGAAGTTCATTAACACTTCTATTGTTTTGCTTTGATTGGTTTTATTCAGTCCTGTTTTGCTTGATTTTATTATGTCTGATGGTATGGGCAGCTATTTTGAATATAACAAGAGGCACTGTGGTAGCTATTGTTGATTTCCTGTTATCCTGTTTTGAAGTCCTGTGTCACTTTCATTGTTCTGTTTTGATTGGCTTTATTCTGTTTTATTTTATTTGATTTTATTCTCTTTAATAATAAAAAAGAATAGTCTTTGCATCATCTTGCAGCTATTGAATTAGTATTTGTTGTTGTTGTTTTGTTTTGCTTTAGTTTTCACTACTTTAGAATAATTTTCAGGAAAAGTGACATGGAAACACTATCTTTAATCTGCCTTTTCAAATAAGACCAGGTGATTGATATAATCAAACTTGTAAGTTTTGACTGGAATACATTGAATGTACAAATACATTCTAGGAGAACTACCACTTCCAAATAGTGCACTTTCCAATTCAGAATATAGCATTTCTCACCATGTTGTTCAATTTTCTTTTATGCCTTCCACTAACATTTTTGTTTTTCTCACTATTGTTGTCAGACATATGGTGCAAATATTTGAATGCTTCTTCATAGCTGTAACATGTTTTTTCTATGAAGAAACGAATGTCTCACTGGTTATGGTCATATGTGGAGAACCCATTGCTCTTTTTTTTTTTTTCATTTCCATGCAGAGCATTTTATTTTGTTTTCTTTCCATTCCATATATCATTTATCTCTTTTTCTTGCTTTATTGAAGTGGCTACAATTGCCAGTGCTGTGTTAATTAAGGATAATGAGGGCTACTTTTGCTTTGTTTCCATCCTTAATGGGAAAATCTTCAGCCTGGCGTCATCCAGTATGACTTTTGTAAGTTTTGGTATATGCTCTTAATCAAGATGAGAATGTTTCTTTCTTCTCCTACTTTTTTGAGAATTTTTACCATGAATAAGTATTAGACTTCATCAAATGTTTCTGCTATATCAATTGCTTATATCAATTGGTTTTTTGTCCTTAGTTGATTAATAATATGCATTCTACTGACTGATTTTCAAATATTGAACTATCCTTACATAACTGGAGTAAATAATACTTATTCAAGGCATATAATTCCTTTTTTTTTAGTAAGAAGTCACTAGTTGATACATTACATATTGTTCGTTTAGAAATAATTATTCAACTTACAGAATTAAAGCACACAGAGTGGACACTAAAGCAGTGAGCACTCTCACTGCTCTTTTCATTTTAATCTTTTGTCCCATTAGTCTAGCAATAATAAATTCTAGGAATGTGTCATTTTGTTGTCTTGGGCTTTCTAGGAAAATAACCATATGCTCTGCAAAAGCAGTACTGTACTAGTTTCCTTCTCTTCCTTTCAAATATTTACATGTCTGATTGCTTTTTGCTTGTTCCTGCATTGGCTAGAACCTCCAGTTCAAACAGTGGTTATTTGCATTCTTACATTTTTTTCCCCTGGTTAAGAGCAAGTTCTCAATGCTTCTCTATCATATTTAACATTAGCTACAGGTTGCTAAGAGATTTTCTTTGTAAAGTTGAAAACATTTTCTCTATTCTTAGTTTTCCACATGGAATGGAAAATATTTTCTCATCTATTCAGATAATACATAATTTTTCTTCTTTATATTATTAACTACTGAATTAAATTACCAGATACTGAAGCTTCTATTTCTACTGTGAATTTTATCTTGTCACAGTTTACTTTTAGTTAACATTTTAAGCTATTTTTAAATGATGCCTGATTTAATTTGTTAGCTTTTATATTGGAATTCTGATTTTTAAGCTTTTAGTGATTTTTGCCTGTGGTTTATTTTCTGTGTACACAATCCCTATTTAGTTTTGTGTAGAAATCACCCTTGCTTCACAGAATTGTTTTGCAGCCTGTTAGATTCTCTGGGGTCGTTTATATAACAAATGATCTATGTGTTCCACAAAATTTGGTAAATGTTATCCTTAAAAAGTTCTAAGCCTAGTGACTTCTAAAGAGCCAGATCTTTGACTACATTTTTAAACTCTTAATTTTTATTTATCTAGTCAGATTTTCTATGTCTTGAGTCAATTTTGTGTATTTTTTGGAAACTAACAATTTGCTGAAGTGTTGAAATTTAAGCTAAGAAATATTTACTAACATTGATGATTAATAAATATCAATTGAATAAAGAAATTATATAATCTTAATGTTCTCTAGATTCATTCCAATTATGCTCTTTATTGCTACTGCAATCTACATAAGAACTTACTTTTTCTTTTTGATTAGATACGCCAGAATTTTATTCATGTTATTATTTTTTTGAAAGAAACAATATTTGTTACTATATCAGAGGCACAGGACAGGTGTGGTGGCAGCTTTTCAGAAGGCTAAAGCAGCAGAATTGCAAGAAAGAGGCTACAGCAGGCAAACAGTAAGACACTGTTTCAAAGTTAAAATAAATAAATCAAAGGACTGGTTGTGTAGCATGGTGGTAGGGCACTCTGAGAGACAGAGAGAGAGAGAGACAGAGAGACAGAGAGAGAGAGACAGGGAGACAGAGAGAGAGACAGAGAGACAGAGAGAGAGAGAGGCCTATTTTTATTACCTCAAAAGGAATACTGTTTTTGAGTTTTTCTGGAGAGTTAGTTTTTAATATTTATTTCTAAACTTTCAATAACATATCTAGTAAAAACAGACTGAATAACTTGATTTCTTGAAATAAATGTTGAGGTTAATTTTGTTCAATCTAATGGATGCTGAATATTTGTGAATGCTCTATGATTTTTAAAGCAATTTTTCCTCAATTCTGTGGTACAATATCTTACAAATACAGATATTATATATAGATAAATATATTTACATATAGCTTTATGCTATGTTATTCAAAATCTTCAAATCTTATGTATTTACTCAATGTGTTTAATTCTGAAGGCTTTCAAGGGATGGAATTTATTTATCTTAGTATGTCTATAAATTTTTGTTCCCTAATTGTGAATAAATGCTTTTGGTGATAAAGTTTTCAAGACAATTAAGTACTGATGAGTTGTACATATCAGTATTAAATATTTCTAGTTGATGGATTTATTGTTATTTGGCCTTGTATTCTATTTTAATTGCTATTAATATTACAATTGTTTTCTATTTATTTGAACTCATCTAGTATATTTCCCTTTATTTTCAGCCTTTCTGTTATATTTAAGGCATGACTTTCATTGAAAGTATATAGCTTTTATTATATTTTATTTTATCTTTTTCAATATCAACTTTTGTGATTATTGGATATTTGGATTTATTCCTGACTCATGTCACTATTTTAATTAAGCATCTTTCAAGTTTTCCATCTGTGATTTTTTTCTTCGGGTGAAAATTCATTGAATCATCAGGTCCACTCCATGGCATTGGGTTGTTTTGTTTTGTTTTTCAAAATATTTGCTAACCATGGGCTAGGCTTAGCTTTGAATTTGAGATTTCCTTTCTAATGTAGAAATGTTTTCTGATTTCCTCAGTCTGTTTCTGGTTACTATGGAAAAGAAGTGGAATATATAACAAATTAGAATTGAAACACAATTTATCATCTGGAATTAGGTCAACAATTCCTGCCATGTGTTGTCAATCTTGCACAGCACAGCCTAATCCTCTTCCTTACACACTCGTTACAGGAGCATTTGCGGACAGTCCCTAGGCTTCAGAGCACCCAACAGCCCAAGTATGTCAGGTGATGTCAACCCACTTCAGCACTAGATCACTATTCCCCCACCAGTCACTTCACAGTTACGCCAGGGATGTTTCCTCTTCTGCCTTCAAGATTCAAGCATCCCTATTGTTGCTCTCACCAGCAAAGCCCTCATCTTTCCCACTTGCCTTCTCTCTCCTAGTGTGTAATGATGGAATGGACACTGTTCCCTGGATCTCATTTCAAGTAAATCCACCAACAAAAATGACATTAAGGAGCTGTGGAAATGAAAATGTCACTGGCATTAGATCAATGGTTCTCAACCATCTATACTTGTACCCCAGCTTGGAGACATCACCGGAAGTGATGTCTTTGGTTGTCTCACCAGAGGAAGCACACTCACATTTAGTGGCAGAAACTGAGGATGCTTGTAAAAATCCTACAATGCACACAACAGCCCACACAATATAGATTTATCTGGCTCAAAATTTAAATAGTGCCAATATTGAGAAACCATATATATGTATGTATGTATATATATATATATATATATATATACATATATACATATATAATCAAAGAATTACTAATTTTGTGAGATGTCTTGGTTACTTTTCTTTCATTGCTGAGACAAAATACTCAACACCCAAAATTAATGATGGAATGGTTTATTTAGATGACAGTTTGTGGAAGTTTCAGTCCATAAGCACCTGGCTCCAAGTCAGGGTGGAATGGCAGAGGAGCAACAGTTCATGGCAACAGAAGACAACAAAAGTAGCCAGAACAAAAGGGGAGGAGTACAGAGAAAAGATTCTTTCTGACCCTTAAATGTATGCAAGCCCTATGGTCGGTGTAGCACTCACATCCATAATCCCAGCATTGAACCATGAATCAATCAGATCCTAGAAGTTTGCCCCCATGATACCCAGACACAAACCATAATATAAGGTATCTAAGATAGGGTTTTAAATTTGTTTTAAAATAGGGAAAGATAAATAAAATAAAGAAAATCTTGATTTTTGAAGCCAGATGATATCTTAAAATAATGAACCTAGTGTACCTTATATTAGATTCTGCTTTTATATTTGAAATTTTTGCAATATAAATTATTAAATATTATAATTTATAAATGCAAGACATTTTATGAGATTTTCATAATCTGTTTATTTCTTAGTGACATTAAATATAATAGGCAGCATTTAAATTTCAATACCTTTATAATGTATGAGGGCTTAAGAGTCAGATATAATCTAAATGGAATTCCTCTCTACCACTTGATAGCGAAACAAGAAATAAAAGACTATTTGGTGAAGGGAAGACATTAATAAAGGTAAGTCATGAAATGCTGGTGAGACACACCTAAACAGAGTAGCTGCAATTTTGCACAGCTAGAGACAGGACTAGATTATGAGATACTTAAAAGTCAAGCAGAAAAGTAAAGATTTGCCTTGACATAAAAGTGGGTATTATAGTCTAAGGAGTAGATTAACTTTCCAGAAGTAGTCTATATGAGCTTCCTGGAGGAAAATAAATCAATACAAAAATATGATTCTATTAGATCTAAATGAACCATTATAATGATATTAAGAGGGAATGTTTAGGATGTTATTGCTTTCATGCTGCTAACACAGTTCTTCCTGAGATACTAAATAAAATGAGAGAAATTGAAATTGATGTAGAAAAGATCTAGCGACAAGGGCAAGGACTGGCTGACCAGGAGGGCATGAGAGGGAGACAGATGCAAGGGAAGGTCTATCTGCAGGGTTTGGGGAGTGGGCTCTAAGCAAGAGCCTGTAAGTCTGAGGTCTTAATGATGAATGGCAATGGAAGAAGGTCTATGGAACCTTTGAAGAATAAGAAGAAAACAATACTAAGAAGTAAATGAAGTAGGAGTAAAGACAATGTGAGGCCTCAGATCGTGAATTCACAGTGAACACAGTTCATTCACTTGTGTGACTTTGTCCAGCAACATTGAAATTCTCAAATGGTGGCATAGAGTAAAGATGGCAGAGTACTACGGACAGGTGAGTATTATGGACAGAGAAGAAGGGATAAAGTTGGCAGTATTTGCAAAGGACTGGTTGAATTGAACCGTGGACTCTGCCTAGGTGAGAAGGAAAGAAAGTGAGAAGAAAGTGGCTGGCCAGAGAACATGAAATGATTGCATTCATAGGTAAACTGGAAAGACAAAAGGCCACAGAAAACTCGGTATCTGAAACTGAGATGTCAGATGAAATAGTTTCTGGTGATGACAAAGTGTAAAGCGTGACTGTGAGACCAAGTGACTGAACTGGAATGAAGTTAATAATCATGAAGGTGACCAGAAATAGACTCAGGACTAGCCCTGACAGCCCATCTCTCTTTTGTCCACCATCCCCTAACTAAAAGCAAAAGGAGTGCTTTCAGGGGCACATGTGACCCTGCCATATGTTATGTGTGTGCCTCACAAATCCCATCTGTTTGTTTATGTATTTATTTAGACCAGGTCTTCTCACTTAATTGCGAGGTTGCCTGGGCTGGGCTCAGATGTGCCATTCTCCTGCCTCTCCTACTGGGGTTACAGGTATGTACCCCAGCACCCAGCTTCAGGAGCCCTTTTGTGGCAGGGCAACATGCTTAAAGGACAAACAAGGACTATTACACAAATGTTGCCTTAAGGGCACCTCCCACCAATTTTCATGTTGAATTTGGTATGCATTAAAGTGAACTTTATAATTCAAAATTAGCTGCATAAATTTGATTTCATCATAATCCACTATGTTAATAATACCATGAAGGATCTCCTTAGTTGCAGAAAGGATTACCCAGAAGGTTACCTCCTCTCTGTGCACCAACAGTAGCTCAAACAGGCTACGGCATCAGGCTCGATGAGGCTGGCTGCTTGTTGTCCCCCCGTGGCTGTTTGGTAGTGGAAAGGTCATTATGTTCTTGTTAAATTATGAACAGCACGAGTGGCCCTCTGACTCCCTGTGGCTGCTCAGGGCAGATACAAAGCTGTACCTGCAACGGAAGCACCCACTCAGCCATACAAAGGTATTAAGCCAACAATAATTTCTGTTCTTTTCCAGACTTTTTTTTTTACTGCTATGCTCCATGCTCATCTCTAGGGATAAGCAAAGGAAAAAGATGAACTTAAAGCACATAATAAGTACCACTGTGCTTCATTCATTTACTAGCAAAACTATATTCTGCATGCTGAGCGTTCTCTAGATGGAAACTAGAGATAGTGCCACTCGTCAAGAGATTACAGCTTAGTGAAGATGGACGATCAGATACTGTCAATATTGGGGTTTAATTACTAAGACTCATTCGTTCACTCTAGAATGTTTTTAGCCATGGCCCATGGACTTAGTTAAGCCCCTTGCCTTGAAGTTATTCACAGCATGTTTTGGAAACAAAGAAATCACTTTTTCTGGATAATGAGGGAAATCTCCTCAGAAGCGGTGCCATTTTGTTGAACCTTAAATGTAGAGCAAGAGCTTCAGGCCTAGAGTCCTGCAGTATATCCTGAGCCGAGCACCAGAATCGAGAGATCACAGTCCCTTTGAGAAATTGCAAGTAGATCCAAATGCCTCGAACTAATTTCTGGGGTGGGGGTGAAAAGAGAGACGAGGCTTGGAGAACATGCACATCATGTGAAGGGTTTGAACTTCACTCTGGAGAGAGTATAAGCTACTTAAGGATCTTTCGAGCAGAGGAACAACCTTAATTGGGCTGTGTTCTAGACAGATCATTCTACAGCTATGTTGAAATTGGTTTTGCTCTCGGGCAAGCCCGGAGCCAGGAATAGGATTAGAGATTCAATACAATGATACTGACAAAAAATTATAAGGATCTAGACAGACTAAAACGCTGGTACTGAGGATTAAAAAAGTAGTATGAATTTGAGAAATACGTAGTAAAAGCAGGTAGGCTTTTGGTGGGTGGATAGAAGTAGGAGCTGAGAGGACTGGAAGAGCCAAGGATGACCTCCTTTGTTTTGAGTGCCAGGTAAGTTATGAGACTTCCGGTGTTGTAATAACAGAAAAAAGTTACATGTTTCAAGGTAGGTGACCACCGTGAAGTTTTGCACTGAAAGAAAAGCAGCAGTAGAGCAGGTCTAATTAAACATATGAAAGTTAAAATTATAAGAGTGAGGCCTTGGGGCCAGGGATTTAGCTCAGTGGCATAAGCGCCTGCCTGGCAAGCACAAGGTGATGAGTTCAATCCCCGGTACCGCCAAAAAAAAAAAAAAAAGAGTGAGGCCTTATCAAAATTAAAAACTTTTTTTTTTCTCAAGGGCTCTGTGAATAGAATGAAAAGACAGACCATCCTGGGAGAAAATGTTTCTATGCCATTTGGCCAATGAAAATCATCTAAATATAATGAAGACTTCTAAACAAGCGATCCAGTTAGAAAATTGGCAAGGTTTTCACCAGAGACATGATATGATATTTCATCACAGAGGGTTATGACAACTAAGCCCATGAAAAGATGGTCAGCATTAGTTTGCATTACTAGGAAATAAAAAGTAAAACAACGATAAGTTATTACCACACTCTTATCAGGATGGCTAGCATAAAACAGAATTATAACACCAAATGCTGGCAGGCATGCAGAGAAGTTAGATCATTCATACATTGATGTGGGATTATGAAATAATGTATAATTCTGGAAAACAGTGCAGCAGTTTCAGGTTTTTACATAATTAAATCTGCACTTACCATCCTACCCAGTAATGGAACTCTTGTGCACTTAACCCAGAAGAGTGAAAACTTACATCCACACAAAACCATGAATATTTATAGCAGCTTTATTTGCACCAGCCTAAAAGTTGGGTGAAATTCTGCATGTCCCCCAATGAGAGAATGGTTAAGCAGGTGATGACCCACCCATACAGAAGGGTACAATTCAGCAATCAGAAGAAACAAACTTTCAGTACAAGAAACTTAGCTGGATTCCAGAGAATTACACTGCATGAAAAAAGCCCATTTCAAAAGATTACATTCTATATTATTAGCTTTCTTGAATGCTATGTAAAGTATACAAAGATATATACACACATATACATCTACATATACACAGGAAGGTGTGTGCGAAATTGGAGAAACCCATGTAAGCTCTGTGGATTGCACCAATGTCTCTTCCCTGGTTTTGATTCTGCATTACAGCTATACAAGTGATTGCCATTGGAACTTCCCTTTACAGTTCTGTCAAACTTGCTGCAAATCTACTAAATATATATATATATATATATATATATATATATATATATGAAACAGATACATTCCAAAATATAGATGAAAGAGAAGTTTTATCCTTAATGAAACTTCCTCCTTAACAAGGTTTTAAAAAGTTGATTTAGTGCACAGATGGAGGAATCAACAATAGACACAAAAGATGATGCCTCTTCCTCTGAGGAAGCATGGCGACATGGGTGCTGGTACATAAAAGCAGATGGTGAGGATGGAGGGCCAAAAGACTGTTTTAAAAAAAGGGTGTTTGCATTGCCCAGGCTTCCTGAGCTCCCACAGTCGTCTCTGCTGTTCTGTAGAACTTTCTGCAATAGCAGTGTTCTGTATCTGTTCAAAACAAGAGCCACAGGCTCAGTAGCAAAGGTCCTGCCTGACAAGTGCAAGGTCCTGAGTTTCATTACTGGTACAAACCCCCCCAAACAAGAAAACAAGAGCCACTACCCATTTGTGGCAAGTGAATACTTGAAATGCATGCAGCGTAATGAAAGCAGTGATTTTCATTGTTTTTAATTTTAATAGTCATATGTTGTTAGTGCTTGTCCTATTAGACAGTGGAGAAAATGGATATATAATAAAAGAACCATAAATTGTCAACCACAATCTGGTCTTTTTGAGCTGGTGGTAAAGATTAAGTAAAACCTAAAGCAGGTCATTTTCCAGCTGACAGTCAAGATAGATAATTTTCTTTCCTTTCTGTTTTATTCATAATTTAGTTTGTACTGAACTATAATTCACTAAAATTCCTTGGTTCCCCAAGCTCAAATAGCCAGCTTCCAACTAATTCTTTGTTCTATTATTTCTGCATTTCAGACTCCCTCTGTCATGTTCATACCCCAAATGACTCTGCAGCAAAGTCTTACTAAAGCATGGCCTAGGGTGTCTAACACACACATCCATGATTTCCAGAACCCTCTAAGCCTGGAAGGGATTCTGGACGGCGAGGAGTCCACCCCGCTCACTGCATGGCTGCAGTGCTGCTGCCGTGCTAGCAGCACACAGGCCAGTTATAGAACATCTGCCAAACCCTGGCCTCCTGCCACTCTCCCAGCTCAGCTTCAAACAGACTAGCTAACCGGCATTCCTGCAGCACAGCAAGGACAGTCCAGTCTCAGACCTTGATAAATCACTTCAACAGGTGAACGAGTAGGAACATGGGTAAAGGAACACAGGAAGGTCTGTGGGTGTGCTTGCTAGAGCTCAGGCCAGTGATGGCGAGCCTTTCAGAGCTCTCAGTGACACAAATAGCCCACGGAGGCACGTGTGCCACGGGTTCACCACCACTGGTTTAAATGCTGAATATCTCCCTAAAGATCTGGATGGTAAAGTCCCGGACCCCTGAGTGGCTCTTCTGGGAAGGGATAGGACTTACTTAGATAGTGGGCCTCGTGGGAAGGAGGAGGTCCCTAGAGGTGGGTCTGCTAAGGGGACTGCGGGACTCCTGGCTCTGTCTTTTCTGTCTGCCTCTTGGCTTTGAGGAAAGCAGTTTTGCTTTGCTACACACGTGATGTACCTTGTCAGAGCCCCAAAGCAAGGGAGCCAGCCGATCCTGGTCTGGAACCTCCAAAGTCATCAGCCAAAATGAACTTTTTCTCTTTCTAAGTTATTACGGTAAAGCAAAGCCAATATGGACCTCTTCCCCTCTTACTACCAGAGGGATTGGGAGCCCTGTCCCAAACCTTCAAGGTCTTTCATTCAGTCACATGAACTGAATAAGAAATGCCCATTACAACACTTAACCCAGAAATTCAATCAACCACGCTCAGCACGCTTTATTCACATACTGCAGTAACTCATCCGATGCCATATTTGGGGAAAACAGGGGTGGGACTCTCACTCCAGTACGTCTTCACCGAAGCCCCCAGTTCTACTTCTAAACACTGCCGCCCTGGCATGTGCTGGATGATTCTATTCCAATCAGCAGTTCTTTCTAAGAGGTAAGCTGTCTTCCAGTCTGCTGACTGAAGAAGTTCCTGGGCTTGCAACTTCCCGAAGATATGACTGATTAAAGCAGTTTTTTGGGGAAAAAAAGCTTTCAGTAATTCTGAACCTCTGTCACGTACTGCTTTCCAGAGAGCTCGGGGAGCTCGGCAGCACGGCTGGCTTTTCCTTGTAACCTGAGAGCCTGGCTAATGACCCTCAAGTGTTTTTCTGATGGGGAAGAACAACCTAGTGGAAACTTTCAAGGATAGCTTGCACATTAAAAATTGATGTGGCACTTTAAACTTTAATATTTAAACAAAACGCTTAGTGTTTACTGGTACCGCACATTTTCATAGCTACCAAGTGTGGGGGAAAGATTTTTGGACGGGTAAAGTACCAAAAACACTATTTAATATTCAAACTATATATTCCTAAAAAGTCAATTCAGGGCTTTTAGCCTCTGATTATTCTAGAATAATGGTTTTTCTTCAGCCTATATTCGATATTTAAGTTGGAAGAACTGATAGCCTTCTCTTTCAACAGCCAGGAGTATTGGGAAAAGTTCAGTCTGCTTCTATGCCCCCCCGTTCTCAACCTTCGCTTCTGCAAAACATTGTAGTGTTGCCATTAACTGTAAGTGATGGGACAAAAATCCAATTATGTTAAAAATGTGTGCATTTTAGATAGAGTTCTTTCTGAGGGACGAAGAAAGGATGTGTGGCAAAAACAAAAATGACCAAAACTTCAAAATAGGGCTATGTACCCCGTCAGGAAGGCAGGGCAGAGAGTGATGAATGTTGCCTGTAGTGAAACCATTCAGCTATGTGCAGGTGGTGCCTGTGGGAGTCAGTCGATGTGTGAACTACAGTGAGCTGGGTCCAGAAGCCACACACAGGTTGGGTGTCAGTGCAACTCGTGACACCATCTGGACGCTCACTATCACAGAGTACGAGGGACTGGAATAATGTGTGTTCCCATGGGCGTATCAGTCCAGGTTGTTGCTGCAAAGAACTAGGACTCACTCGGACTCAGACCAAAGGAGATTGGTGGGAAAGACAGCGAAGCATGGAGGCATAGAAGCTGGGGGACTAGACTGGGAATGGGTTGGAGTGGTGACCTTCAGAGGGCCAAGCAGCTGAGACAAGCATCCAGCCTGTCAGGGCATGATGTCCCTGGAGGCTGGCAGTGTCCCCTACTGCCACGTACTGCTCTGATAGCTTCGTCAAGAGTAACAGTCCTAGAGGTTCTCATTAGTCCTGCCCTTGTCTATACTGAAGGAGGGGATCATTCCTTCAGCAGTCTCTCTGGGTTTTTAGTGTGAACTCAAGGCCAGGACTGCTCTGAGGCACTGCAGTCTGTGCCCTTACCATGCTTACATTCTAGTAGGGGAGTCATACACAAACAGGAAGTGATGAGCTGCAAAGAAAGACAAGAGTATGAAGGCTCAGAGCCAGGGCAGAGGCTTGACAGTATTATAGTTTAGAACGACCCCTAAGCCTCACATGTCAGAGTGGAACTTTTGGAAGATAATTGGGTCATGGGGCCACTGTAACTGAATTGCTGCAGGAGTTGGGGCCTGGTCAGAGGTGTGTTACAGGGAGTGTGACTTGGAACCTTCTCCCCAGCTCTTCCCTTCACTCTCTGCCTCCTGGTCACCATGCTAGGAGCAGCTTTTTGTCTGCCAGGCCCCTCTGCCATGCTATTTCTGCCTTGCATTGAAACTGTGACCCAAAATAAATCTCTTTTCCCTTCAGTTGTGGGTGTCAAATATTTTGCCCCACTGACAAGAAGGTGACTAAGACAGCCACCAAAGGCACTTCCTGTCGGGGAGTTGGGACCAGCGGGGACTTCAGACCTGCAAACAGCACTGCAAGGTGGATGACAACGGCAGAAGCCTGAGGCGGGAATGAGCCTGGCAGGGTGGCAGAGCTGGGGCAGAGCAAGCCTCAGGGAGCATCAGGCTGCACTTTCCTCTCTTGCTGTTTCCTTCCGTGCAGAGGGCCTTCCACTAGCACAGCATCCTTCTCCAGACTGGTACATCCACTCAGAGTAGAGGGGAAAATCCCTAAAGCGAAACTGAGCTGCTTTTGGCCATCAAGCAGAAGAATATCTACTGCAATTTTCATCCTTGTCTAGCGTGGTGCAGACACTTCAGAACCCCAGTGTGAATCTGCATTTCAAAATACTTTTCAGCACCACCCTTACTTAAGCAAATTGATCGTCTTAATAATTCTAGCAGATTAACTTAAAAAGAAGAAAGAGGTGATAATGTATATAATTTATCATATTCATACACTGCACTCAAAATGCAAAAAGCAATTGCAATAGTTTCTCAACTTCATCAAAGTAAATTGTGTATAAGAAGAAAAGTGAAAGGAACACTTGCTCATCTCATCATTTTGCACTCCCTAGGAAGGCAGGTAGCTGGAATTGTAAAAGCCAGAGGAGACAGTTACCTCCTGCATTAAAAATCTAATGGACTCAGTCTTTCTGTCTCACAGGCCTTTCTAGGTAGCTTAGATATATCATTCCCCACTGAGAATGCACAAGAATAGGGGCAATAAAACAGTAACTACTTGGGAGCAATCATGGATAGAAAGAGCAGTGATAGCTTTTTGGTTCTCAGGTTGCCTCTTTTTCAAAGATGCCTGATTTGGAGTTGCAAAGGGGACTGAGTAATTTTTTTTAAAAATCACTGCTAGTGAATTTAAAAGAGAAAACTGACAACAAACTCATTATTTCAGCTAGAGACATGCACTCTGGTCAGCACTGCTTTCTCAGCATCCATTACTGTTCTGCAGGGCAAAGATGACAAGGATCTGATTCAGCTGAGGGCCTGGTCACCTCTGTCCAGTGATGGAGGAGCAGGCTTCAGTCATCCACAGTGAGAGACAGCCTGGGAGGGGGAGCTGCAAACAGTACACAGCTGTAGAAAGCCATCAAGACTCCCATCACCACTTAAAATACTTTCTTGACCATCATTTGGATAAGTACAACTTTATCCTACCATTGGGAACCCTAGGAAAATGCAAATACCTTGCAATGGTGCTTTTCAAATACTTCTTAGATATCCCTAGAAGACCTGAGAGAACTCGCAAGGGCTTTCTGAGGGGCACAGACAGTGCTGGTCAGTTAGGAGGCATGGTGAGTTGGACTGTCAATTTCAGATTTGCCTAAGACTAGGCCAGCCCAGCCCCTCTTCCTGTTACCCACCTGGAAGCTGGTCCTTCTCACCAAACCAAAGCCCATCTAAGTGCCCCAATGTCTAAGCACACTTCTCCCCAGCCCCTGGCCTATGCCTGGCTATCAGAGTCCTGTTACCCTTTTCCCAGAAGCTTGACAAGCTCATACATTTTCACAAAAATTGTTTAATTCTGTGGCTTTGTTTCATCATTCTCTAACTAAAATGTTTGCCTCCTCCACTCCACCAAGACAAATTCAGTTCCTCAAATATACATTTTTTCTTTTTTTTGAACCCTGGCACTGAACTCAGGACCTCAGCAGGGCCGTTTCACTGAGCTATACCTCCGGCCCAGTTCCTCAAATGTAAATCTCACTTTTTCTCTAAAGTCTTCTTATGGTCCTTCCACCCACAGTAATCTCTTCCCAGTCCAAATTCAATGCACTTACTTCCTAAAGTAATAATTTGACACTAACCCAAGGCAGCCTCAGAATTCTTTCCAATATTCAGTATTCTCCTACATCTTCAAGCCATATATCATAAATCACCAGGAGTGTTCCAGCCTATATCTTTTTTTTTTATAGGCACCGGGGATCAAACTCATGACCACACACTGGCAAGACAGGTGCTTATGCCACTGAGCTAAATCCCCAGCCCGCCTATATCTTTTCATGGTAGAACAGAAGATGACTTTCTTCTCATAATACTTTAGGTCAGTATGGCCAATGTTTTAGAGCTTTCAATAATACAAACAGCCAGCTGGGCATACATGCTTTAGGTCCTTAGGTGTTGTCTCTTTTTGCCACCTCACGCAAACATGATACCATCCAGCTTTGCAGAATTGTAGTAAAGCACACGAGGGCACTGAACTAGAAACATCTATTCCTTTAAATGTTCAACAACCCTGTGAAGTAATCATTGAGATTTCTATGTTACAGGAGACAAATGTGAGACCCCAAATGTTAAATAACTTGCCCCAATCACATGGCTAAGAATGACAGTTATTGTCAAGTGGCAACTTAACTAATTCTGCCAGATCGTGCTGCCTTAGGACACATCCCCAGAGTCTGACACTCTTTGGGCCTCCACAGCGCTTCACACAGTAGGTAAAGAGAAGAGAAAGATTTTCTAGAAAAGACCTCAGTTTGGTATGATTCAGAAACTATCACCATATATTTATAATATTGAAAATATTTAAATAGTTATAATATAAATTATTGATATATAATTTTAAACTAAGGTTCTTTTCCTGCAGTTAGACATTTACAAAACCAGTATATGAGTTTCAGGATGCATGTGAACAATTAAAATTGAAATGAAATTGTGCCACAAATGTGTACATATTTGTATTTGGGGAGATAAAGAGTCCATGTCTTCTACAACATTATTAAGATGATTCTCTGATTAGGGCCTCTCCCCTCCTCACTCATGAGAGGACAAATTTCCCTCACCTCTTGAAATGGGTATGGCCATGCGACTTGTATGACTCTCATATATGTGAACATATATGAGCTTGTTAAATAGTAACGCAGCTTACAAAGTGATTTGCATCACTTCCAGACAAACTCTAAGAGACAGAGCTTACCATGCTTTCATTTCCCTTTGATTCAGAGGTCACCAATAGTCAAAATAGCAGAAGCTCCATAGCTTAGGTTTCTGGGAGCTTACAATTGGCTAATTCATCCTTTCAACCCAAAATGGAGGAAAAGTTAACTCCTGGTGCCTTACTCCACAGTAATCTTAAAGTTATTTGTTATTATGTGTATCTTCATCTGTTGTCACTGATACATAGCCATAACTCCTCAAAAGTTAAGAATCACTTTAATCTTGATGAGTAAGCCCAAAGATATTTATTCACAGGATTGTTAATATTTAAAGGAATAGATTTTTATGGGTCACTGCTATATGTCCATGAATATTTCCTTCTTTAATACTGATTAAATAAATATATTGAATTTTATTTAAATATATATTATCTCTGAGTAAAATTTCCCCCATATGGGCCTAATGTGCATTATCTTATTTCTTCCTCCGTAAGCCACATGCATCAGCTAATGAAGAAAGGTAAAAGTATGCACGAATGCTAGAAGCATCTAGAACAGTGGTGCCAAATCTATAGCACATGTGTCACAGCAGGCTGTTTGTATCAGTAAAAGCTCTGAGTTCACCATCACTGTTCTAAATGAAGGAAATGGATATGAACAGCTCAGAGAGGCAGAGGACTTTTCAGCAGTGTTAGACCATTTTCTCTGCTTGTCCTCCTGAAAGGAATATTTATCATCTTGCATATGAAATATTCAAATAACTACCTGATCAACAATTTCTCAGGTAAAAACAATTCTCCTGTGATCACGGACAATTTCACAGCAATTATCTCCTAAAATGTCATCTGGAGCATATCAATTTCTTAGTCAAAATCAGGCAAACTTTTCAATAATGTCAGTTAGTATTGTGGCATCAATACCATCTCTCTCCATCTGTATACTTCAAACTGAGACCAGTTGACCCTGAACAAATTGATATACTTCAACATCAGTGCCTTTGTTTATGCTGATCTTGCCTGTAATGTCACTTAAGATATTCTTTCAAAGTTATATTTACTCTCTGATGCAGTGATTAACCTCTAGCCTACCACTTCACTGGCTGATTATAAAAAGATAAAGAGCTATTCATTGTAGCATTATTTACAATATCAAGGAATGCAAACATGCCACTGCCCACCAAAAAGAAAATGGGGCAATAACCTATGTTTCATGCACACCATGAGGTACTTTATAGTCATAAAAATACAGAGAAATATCTAGATATAAACTCACAAAGCTGACAGCCAGTTATAAAGTAAAGAGAAATTGTTCATGGCTTCCAAGTCAAATAGTTTATTTGTGAAGTAAAAAGAGATTGCTGTACTCTCCTGCTGTTCGAGTTTTCATCTTGAATGTTCTAATATTGCCCTCAGAACATCTGAAGCCAGTGGAGAACTGAAACAAATGAAAACAGCAACAAAGCTCAGACACAAATAAATTAAAACTCAGCGTTCTCTGCATAGCAGCCTGAAAGAAAGATTGTGTTTTTTATGGGATAGAATATTCTTTATTTCAGTTTTCACTGTGGTTATCATATGATCAAAACTTATACAAAATAGGAAACAGCAAGAAATGAGGTTAAGTGAAAAATAATCACTGATGACAGACTCAATGAAGAAATTTTCAGACAGGAACTTTACAGTAAAAATGATAAATTTGTTAAACTATCTAGGGACAATGTGCCTAGCACACATAAGCCCATAGGGGGATTTTAGAAGAGAAGAGAGATAGAAACTATTATAAAAAATGAAAACTATGGAAGTGAAAATTACATGTAAAGAATTCACTTAATAAGCCGATAGCAGATTGAACACTGCAGAGAGAAGGAGCTACAAACTTGCACTGAGATCTACAGAAGCTACAAAGAAGAAACACAAAAATAATTTAAAAAGTACAGTAGTGAATTTTAGATCTGATGATCAATATCAAATTGTGTAACATAGGTATTACTGGGGATCCCAAAAAGAGAAATGAGAGGAGATGGGAGAAATAATTGAAAAGAAAATGATGAGTAATTTTCAAAAATTATTAAACACATCACCAACCTCAAGCAGAATAAATACAAGGTAATCAGAAAACATCTGAACAATAATAAAAGATAGGTAAAATAATACAAATAAAAATGCTTAGGTACATGCCAACATCAAATAACTGAAAAGCAAAAATGAAAAATCAACTTCAAAGTAGTCAGAGAGAAATGACGTGTTGTTCACAAAGAACCAATGATACAAATCGTACCTGACCTTTCAGCAGAAACAATGGATGACAAAAGACAATGAAATAATATCAGCTGAGCATAGAGACAAAGAACTTGTACCTCATTGTTTCCCACAAGATTTTTCAAAAATGATGATAAAACAAAGACCTGCCCAAATAAACAAAAGCTAGAAAAAAAATCATTGCAAGCACCAGCACTACAAGAAATTCCAAAGGCTGGAGGCAAATCATACCAAAGGAACCCCTGATCTGTAAGAAAAAATTAAGTACATGACAAAAATTAAATAGCTAGCAAATATGAAAGAAGTTTGCTTAATATTTTCAAATTGCTTAAACACTAGTGATACCTTGAAAAAACAGTATCTGGCTAGTTTGAAAAACTATCCATCCCAATTGAGCCCCTAAGTTAAGCATTTATCCTGGCTTTCCTTTATAAATTATACCTCATGGTGACTGAATATGTATAAGAGGAAGATTTTCCTTGTAGAAATATACCAACTAATAAACAAATAAATAAAAAGAAATTTTTCAAATTCTAATGACTTCGAGGACTTAGGCAAATATCAGTTTGCTAACAGAACAAAAAAAGAACAGCCAAGCGTCCAGGACTTGCTGCACACACACTCATGGAAGTCTGTGGAAATATTCTTCTCAAATATAACTTAATCCAACCCTGACTGGACCTCTAGACTCTAGATCTACCAACTTACAGAATACAAATTCAGCAGAGAGAACATTCTGCCTCTAAAACACATCATTTATACAAATAAATGTGGCTGCTTAGGATTTTTTCTCAGAAAAAAGAAAGAGATTTACTTTCTTCATTTTTAGGACTTACCCTAGAATACTGAAAACTAAATGTGTTGAATGCTGATCGTATGCATTCAACACATTCAGTGGAATTGAATTAAATTCCTGGAAAAATGGTACTAATATTTTCCTGGTGCCCTCAGGGCTAATGCTCAATTATAGTGTGATTAATGTACAGAGAAATAGCTCCAGTCAATCTAAAGAAAGACCACACTGGCCTTCACATGCCACTGCCCTGAACCTGCCAGAAAAAGGCTGCTGATGCTGCTTGCACCCAGAGAACACACACCCATTCTTGGTTCCCCAGCCAGCTTATTTGGCCCCAAATGCCACCTAATTTCCCAACAGGCATCTTACTGAATAGAATATGTTATGTCTTCTTCTAACAGTGAAGCAATATAATTTAGGATTTACGCCCCGACATCTATCATGTGTCCTATGTAGTATGTGACTACCCTCACCTACCAACCAAGAAACTGAAAATATTAAGCGTGCTATGCAGTCTTGATTGATACTGTATCACTCCAGATGTTTGCACATCTTCCTCTTATTTTGCTTTTCTACTATAACTGAAATAATGGAGATAATTTACTGTAAGGAAAATTCAGCAAAATAAAATGAAATCCACAAACAACAGATGAAAATACGTAACATATGTAAATATATGGTAAAGAAATGCCGATGACAGCTGTGGCACCCTTCATCACACTAGCTGATCCACTCCAGTTCGTCTACCATAACTGATTTAATATGAGAGAATAATTAGTACTGTTGATCACTGTCTGGTGCCAGATATCCCAAATGCCCCACCTTCATGCTAATTAATCTTGAAAACTTTCCAAGCTCTCCTCTACCCTGCCTGCCTCTGTTTCTTGCATGGTCGCACACAGAGTATTTTACTCAAATAGTGCGACAAGAACAGCATTACTGCGTCTTGTCCACAGTTGGTACTCAGTAAATGTTTGTTTATCCAAATTGAGGCTCCTTCATCACAGTAATTGTCATTAGAATGGAAAACCCAGATCAGAGATTTAGGTTTGGGTCACTGTCACTAATGTTAAGACCATAGCAATCTATGTCCTCAAGCTGTCAATGAAAAGCCATCTTAAGAAAATCCAAGGACTCAGCATCACCGGGCTGATTTTGTAGAACACCCTGTCTTTTGACACTGAGAGAAAAAAGGCCACACAGTTAAGGAGGGATTCGTGTGCTGCTAATCTGAAAAAAAAATCAGTGGAAATCTAGAATACAGACAGTTCCACTCTTAAAAATTAAGCTGAAGGATGAATTATGCCAAATAGTTTCTAATATTTTATATGAATATAATTTCATTGAAATTTTGTGAAGTAACTAAGTGTGTTTGGTAAATGACAAAGCAAATAATATCTTCACAAAGATATGGTGTCTTCTGCAGTTCGTTCCCCATTCTGCCTCCCTGTTTGAGAAGAACTATGACTTCCTAAGTCCACATTACTGCTACATCATCAACAATCTCCTCACAACATGGTGGGCTTCTTCCAGGGCCACCAACACTTAGAATTGTCCTCATTAGCTACATGATATTGAAGGTGGGGAGGTGGAGGAAAATACCAAGACTGAGCCCATGAATCCAAGGAGGCAAAGTCAAAATATCTGATTTGAAAAATCATAGTTTACTACCAACTGTGGTGAGTTTGTAGCTTTCATCCACACTTCCAATAGGAGGCAATAGCTCTACGGAACCACACTTTCCACTGCAGAAATAGTCTTATAACTCAGCCACTTAGGAACTCTTCCCTGAATAGGGAATGTGAAGAATGTGAAGGCTTGGATTTGGCGGTATTTGATGCTCAGAGCATGTCTTGACATCCACAGCTTAACTTGACTGGAACAAGTGGGTCTGGTGACACGTGCTTCCCTTACATAGAATATGAGCCACTTTTCCTCCATTGCACCTGCCTCTCTTCAGATATGAGCAGGACATTGGCCGAAATAACCTTTGAGCTTCCACATGCAGGCAAGAAAAGAGCAGCACTCAGCATTACCCAGTCCTAAGTCTCTACACCCTTAAGAGGTCTTCCACCCACACACCTCTCTCAAGAAGTTCTTTGCTTAGTTCTCCACCATGACACTTTATCCTTCTTGCTTGGACTGTAAGCTTTTCCCAGACCTGCTCTTTCTCCCTTTCTCCAAACTATCCTCTCTCCACACTTTTTCCCTGTTAGGGTTTGTGTCTGGATGTCTCCCCAAAGCCTCATATAGTCGGGGGGGGGTGTTGAAGGCTGCTGAATCTAGAGTTTGTGATTGGTTCATTGTCTAGTACTGAGACTGATGGTGTGACTGCTACACCCAACCTAGGATGGGTAACCTACATACAATACAAGGAAGGAAAAGAAGCTTGCTCCTCACTTTCTCACTTTTGCTCTCGTCACTTTTGATATCTGCCTCCATCAACTGTGGCCCCTCTGCCATAACACCCTACCTTGGAGTCAGCTGAGTATGGACTGAAACCTCCATGAAATGTAAGCTAAATGAACCTTTCCTTCCTTCATTTTGGGCATCAGGTATTAAAAGTAACCAACATATCACCATAGTGAGCTGCTTCATTTTATGAACCAAAGTTCTGACCTCTGTGCTGCTGTTTCTCACACCATTATCTCTGAAGTCATAAATATTCACCAAATGTCTATATGAGAACACTTCATCATTTAAAGGTGAGTAAAATCATAAAGAAAAATATCTGATATTTGTGTAAAATTTTTTAATGTCTACACCCACAGGCAAAAGTTGTAAATTTCTACATCTGAAAAACTAATGAAAGATTAAAAGGCAGAAGAGCATAATGGTTGTCTCAGTTACTTTTCTCTCATTACTGAGACAAAATACCCAACACCCAAAGTTAAAAGAGGAAAGATTTATTTAGCTCACAGTTTGTAGAGGTTTCAGTCCATACTCACTTGGCTCCAAGGCACAGGGGCAACGATTCATGGCAGAGAAAGACTGCAAAAGCAACAGGATCAAAAAAGGGGAGAAAAGTCTCTTTCCCTCTCTTATATTATATTCAAGCTACCTGCTGAGGGTGGGTGTAGCACTTACACCATCAATCTCAGCACTAGACAACGAACCAGTCACAAACTCTAGATTCAGCAGCTTCTGAAAAACCAACCTCCATGACTGTACAAGACTTTGAGGGGATATCCAGACACAAACCATAGCAATGGTACATGTCTATAATCCCAGTAACTCAGCAAGCTGAGGCAGGAGGATTGGAAGTTTGAGGACAGCCTGGGAAAATCAGAAAGACTCTGTCTCAAAAATCAAAAAGAGGGGCTCAGGATTTAGCTCAGCAACACAAGTGCTTGCCTGGCAAGTGTGAAGTCATCAGTTCAATCTCCACTACTAAAAATATAAATAAATAAATAAATAAATAAATAGGATAAGGGTAAAACTCAATCGTAGAGTGTCTCTGGGTTCAATTCCCAGTGCTATAAAAAATAATAATAGGCAAACAATAAACCAGAAAACTACTGCAATAAATATAACAAGTTGATGTATATAAATAGTATTGTAAGTTTATGTAATACATACTGTGATATAAATATTTGCATGATACGTATACTATCATGTATAACATAAATAGTATGATTTATAATAGATCATTTGCAAAAGAGGAAATGCTGATCCCTAAAATGTCATAGGAAAAAAATATACTCAAAACATGCAAATTTAAACAATTTAAACAGAAGTAACCATAAATGAGGGTGATAGTTCATTTACAAAAATATTCTTGTATCATTACTGTAATATCACATTGGAAACCATCTAACTGTCAGACACTAGGTTAATAGCTAGGTAATTATGCTACGGCGCATACGAAGATCCATGGTGAGGTTTTGGGGACTTTCATATATTTATAAACAAAATACATTTTCTCAAACAGTCAAGATTTAACTGCTTAAAAAAGTTTTCAAGTGGTGATACATCCCTATAATCCCAATACTCTTGGAAGCGGAGGCAAGAGAATCACAAATTCAAGCCCAGCCTGAGCAACTTAGCAACTTAGTGACAGCCTGTCTCCAAATAAGAAGAGCCAGAGATGTATCTCAGTGTGAAGGCCCAGGCTCAATCCCTAGTACCAAAAACTAAAAAAATAATTAAACACAAAACAAAAGTCTTGAGTTAAATATGAAGGATTGGCCAAGGGTTTAGCTCAGCAGCACAAGCACCTACCTGGCAACACAAAGTCATGAGTTAGTTCTCAGGTGCAAAAAAAAAAATCAATGAATAAATATGAAGGACTGCATATATGTGCTTCATATATGCTTGCTTCTAAAACTCCATTAAAATAACAATTAAATACAAAAGACCCAAGACAAAGAGAACCATTTAAGGGATAACAGTGGATATGATAATTTGATAAAAATTTAGGAGTGGAAAAGAGAAGTAGGAGTCAAAATTGATGTGGCAGCACAGAAGGAGGCAGAAACCCAAATGAGTATGGAAGAGGACACAGATGAGAAAAACACCTGATCTACCTACACAGAACCCCAGAGAGATTCAGAAGCTGGCAGTCACCACCATAGTGACAGAGAAGCACGTGGCAAACACTGGTTGAAAAATCTGTAGAGGAAGTGTCTCAGTTAATTTTCTCTCTGCTGAGACAAAAAGACCTGACACCAGAGTTAAAGGAGTAAAGGTTTATTGCAGCTCACAGTCTGGTAGAGGTGAGCTACAACAGAGTAGAGGTTTCAGTTCACAGTCCAGTGGCTCCAAGGCAGGGTGGCACACGGCAGAGACGCATAGCAGAAGAGAAACAGTTCACAGTGGGAAGAAGGCGGCAAAACAGAAGGCAGCAAGCAGTGAGAAGGAGCAAGTGACAAGCCACAAGCGACAACCACCATAGCCCTCTCTCTGTTCCTTGTATTCTATTCAGTCTACCCACCATTAGGGCAGGTAGCACACGTAACCAGGGAGGCGCATCCTTAATTAATCCTAGCATTGCACTATGAGTCAATCCCAGTATCACACACTCTAGATCCAGGCACCTTCTAAAAGCTCCACCTATGACCACATGAGGCTTTCAGGGGACATCTAAACACAAGCCATAACAGGAAGCAATTAAAGTTCTCTGTCCAGCTTTCTCCTTCAGCAGTTAGTCAATAGCTGCTAAATGCTCTCTATACATCCTACAGTGATAGAGCTATTCTCTAGAGAACTAAAACAGAGACTCAAGAATGGCTGTTAGGATGATGCCTCAGATTTAAAGAAGGAAATAACTGAAAGACTACACACTGAGCAAGAACCACCTAGCAGATTAGTAAGGCACAGTTCTGGGTGTGTCTGGACTGATAGATTGGGGGAGGAAGACCCATGCTTGATGTATGCAACATCAACTAATAGGCTTGTACTGAGAAAATAGAATAGAAAAGGAAAGGAGAAGGAAGTGTCTCTGTTTCAGAAGAGCTCCAGACTTTGCCATCACCTTTACATCAGTCTCCAATTTCTTCCACCTTCAAGGTAGACTCACACCAGCAACTTTCCAGCAAGCTTCCAGGCCTTCAACCTTGGACTGGTGCTACATCCGTGGTTCCTCTTGTTCTGTGACTTCTATCTTCCTGGGCTGAGCGGCTCCTGGATCCTGCAGCTATCAGTACACAGATGACTACTGTGGGCTTTCCTGCCTCAACTCTGCAGATGGCTATTGTGGACTCTTCCACCTCTGATCCTGTTATCCAGTTGTGCCCTAGTCAAGCTCACCAGGTGACAAGTTTCTCTCACTTGCACAGAGATTCCAGTCAGCACACTAGTGACTCACTGGTGAATACCAATGCATAGAAGCACTAGGCATGGAAGAGAGTCTTCCTCCTGAAACAGACACAATGAAACAAACAGAAAAACAAACAAGACAAATGTAAAATGAATTAAGAACCTCAGCGTTGAGGAGGTGTTACACCAATGAAATAAGAAAAGGAAACAATTTTTAAGAAAATAAAAACATAAGAAATGACAGTGCACCAGCCAAGGTGCCTAACAAATCTGCTAGAATCTTGTGGGGACCATGTATGGAATGTCCATGTGCATTCCTGTGGACTAGAAAGAGACCCATTGCTAAAAGTAAAAGTTCACCATATACATTATTCCAGTTATTTTAAAATCATACCAGAGTTCTTAATAATTTGGTAAAAGCTTTAAAATATACCATTGAATGAGAAAAGAAAAAAATTATATTACGTATTCCTGAGATATTTTCAAGTATTATAAGTTTATGTTGCTTACCTTCTGCTGATAATCAGAAAGTAACTTAAAAGTGTAAACCAGTAATTTCACTAAGAAGCTATTTTAAATCCAGCAAAACCACAGAATAAGTCTAAGAAGACCTCTAAAATATAAACCTCTGAACAGGACTGAAGAGGACTATCCATGAATGTGGCTTCTGCCTACATGTTCCTAGTTTATTGTGAGTTATTCCTAGTTATTATTTTAAGTTTGGTGCTCTAATTCTGGGATTCAGAGCACATTAGCAGTAACCATCAAATAGAATCATACCAGAACCTAAAGTATTAGGAAAATAACAACACTTTATAAAATAAGATAGTAAGAAAAAGTTTACAATTTCTCATTCAAAATTATCAAAAATTTTAAAAATATTTCTAAACAACTCAAATGTTTGCCACTGAGACAAATTAATTAATTGATTAAATTATAACATATACACACAATGCAGCACTATGCAACCATGGAAATACAATAAAAAATTCCTCTCTATATCAGTATGGAATAATACTCATGTATTATTCAGTTTAAAAGAGGCAAATTCTGGAATTCTTTCTGAAGGAAAAAGAGCAGAATAGTCATAATTGCCTGTTACTTCAAAAAAAAAAAACACGAAAGGACAAAACAGAAGCTACTAATGAAATGCTCATCTGTAGAAGAGTTAAGAGGACTCAGGTAGAAGGGATAAAGACGGAGGTGAGGCAGGCGTGGGGGGACAGACCTGTCACCCTAGAATTTCAGGAGACTGGTGCGGGAGGCTGCATCAAGCCTCACCTGAGCAACCTAGTGATAACTTGTCTCAAAATAAAAAAAATTTAGAAGGGTGAAGGTCTAGCTCAGTGTGAAGTCTTGAGTTAAATTTTCAGGAGAATGAGAGATAGAGACAGAGACAGAAACCCAGAGAGAGGGAGACAGAGAGAGACAAGAGAGATGAGACTTCTCTGAATATACATCTTTATAATTTTAATTTTTGACTCATGTAAATGCTTATATAATTCAAAAATAAACTAAAAAGAGTCAACATATAAAAGTTTAATTTAAAGCAAAGTGATGCTGTGCATATAGCTCAGTGGTAGAGCACTTGCCTAGCACGTGCAAGGCCCTGGGTTTGACCCCTAACATCACAAAAATAAAAAGTAAGAACTTACATATTTATCAAAAATTTTCACAAAACCACACAGAACAAAGAATTACCTCAAGTCGTTTTTAAAATTAGAATATGGATATATACTGGTGGATATTTTACAAGACAAAAAAACTCCAAAGAAAATTTAATCTTCACATAATTTTGTGGGTTGATAGTATTGATATTGTTTTGGTTACAGCAAATAAGTAAATGTGTTACTGTTATTAGTGACTAAGTTTTTTTTTAGTGTTAAAAAAGAGGTACCAATATAAAATCTAGGAAGGTAATGAATAATTAATAATGTTAAATTTAAAATAAGTTTGTAATTACAAACTCATAATTTTAAAAAATAGTTTTCTTACTTCTAGCCCTTGAAAGATCTAGAAACAATGAAACTCCAGTTGCAATTACCACAACTGGCCTCTGACACTTGGCTTCTATACAGTTGATAAAGCAAAGCAGAGTTTCTCAGAGAAAGGTCCGACTTAGAGTCTAAGACAGGAAGAGTAATAGAGGGACATCCTGTTTCGCTAGAAAGCAAGGACAACCTCCTTAAAAGAACGATAAGATCATACAAATAAAACATGACAACCAGTTTTCATGGCTTCTGTTAGTCAAACTTGGGGACATTTTAGCACCAAGAAGAATAATGATCATATCAAACTATTATTATATGCTAAGTAGATAAAAATCCATAAATCCATATGTAATATTCAAAGAAAGCAGATGGAAAGTTAAATTTGATACCTTTGGATATGACATTACTTTAACTCCTTACTCGGAAAATTAGAGAAAGAAGTATGTGTTTACCTTGGCTTCACAGGAGAAATGGCATTTAATCCCCAGTGATCAAGAATGACTACTTCACAGAAGACTATTGACTAATAAATATAGAACAAAAGATTCAATTCACCATTTTGTAATTAAATAATCAATGCAGAAAATAATAGACATATGTTAAAACACTATTGGAGAAAAGAAAATCCAGACAGAGATAGAGATAAAGACATAGAGAATAAAGACAACAATAGAGATGATATAGATAGATAGAGATGATATAGATAGAGATATATCCATCCCCAGATTGCTTGCTAAGAGGAAAATGTGTTTACAGAAATCTTGTGGGCACAACTAAACCAAGGGACTTGGCATCATGTGCAATGCTCTGCTATTTTCTACTCCTGATGCAATGTGATATGAGGTATACCACATCAGCTATGGATGTTTTCCTACCAGAATGTTTTACCTGCATACCACCAGGGTTTGGGTCTGTCTTCCAGGTTGCAGGAGTTACAGGAGAGAGGGGAACTGGTTCACAGGCACAGCACCAGATGCCAAGTAGACACCACTTGAGATTCTCAGCCTCACGCATCTTCAGGCCGTTTTGCTCAGTTCCACCCATCCTCTGCCAAGGCTCCAGTGGCCTCTATGTGGGCACCACCCAATGTGCAGCTCCTGGTCCCAGGGCTTCCTTGTACAAAGCATGCAGCTCTGCAGCCAGCACTGTGCTTGCTCCTGCACAACTGGAAAAAAGTAGGATCCACACTCTGGAGAGTGAAGGTGAATCTGCATCAGTAGAATGGCAAAGCCAACGAGTAAATCCTTCCCTTTTGCCTACTCCAGCTAAGTTTTAAAGAACCAGTCTTTCATGCTTTCTAAGATGCTCTCACAGGTAATATTCTTGTTCAGTACTAAGTAGTGGGCAGTGTGAAACACAGCCTCATCTGGCCTCGCCTCCCTTCTCTGGCTTATTTCCCACTGTACAGCCATCCTCTAGGGGTGCATTTTCAGATCACAGTGAATCATGGGCCTTTCCTGGGCTCTGACTCAGAAGAGTACAGGTTAAGAATGACTCTCTGGGGCCGAGGGTTGCAGCTCAGTGGTAGAGCACTTGCCTAGCATGCCTAGGGCCCTGGCTTCAATCTCCAGCACTGAAAACAATAGGAAAAGAAAAAAATTTCCCAGTGAGGAAACAAATAGACTAATCTAGAATAAAAATAGGTCTGATCCATTTAAAGAAAAAAAGTAGTTTTCTCAAGTATCCTTGTGGGGCCAGGAGCACATTACACTAGAAGGAATTGGAAGACAAAACGACCCAATGTAATGATGAGCCTTGATAGGAGGATCCAGCTGAACAAAATCAGCTATAAAAGATGTATGGGGAACAACTAGGAAATTTTGAATATGAGCTAAATATTAGATAATTCCTAGAAATTATTGTCAATTTTCTTAGGTATAGTTATGGTTAAATAGGTAGAAAAAACTTTATTCTTGGGAGTTACATGCCAAATATTTGGGCTTGCTGAGTGATGATGCCTGGAACAGATTTCCAAAAATCAGCAATTTGAAAGTCAAACACAAAGCTACCTCTCCTGTCAGGAGGAGCTATTTTTTGCAAATTAAAACAACACTGAGATATCATCTCACTCAGAAAGAATGGCTAACATCAAGAAAGCAACCAATAACAAATGCCAGTGGTGCTGTGGGGAAAAAGGAACACTTCTTCACTGTTGGTGAGTATGTAGACTGTGGAAATCAGTGCGGAGATTCCTCAAAAAGCTATGATTAGAGATCCCATTTGACCCAGCTATTCCTCTTCTGGGTATCCCCCCAAAAGAATTAAAAACATAATACCACGGTAATATACATGTACCCATGTTTATAGCAGCATAACTTGTAATAGGTAGATACTGGAGACAACCCAAATGCCCATCAACTGAGGAATGGATAAAAAAAAAATGTGGTATTTTTCAACAATGGAGTACTACTCAGCCATAAAGAATGATGAACTCAAGGCTTTTATAGGTAAATGGAAGCAACTAGAAACCACACTCGTAAGTAAAATAAATCAAACTTTCATGTGTAAGCATTGTATTGTCTCATTAATGTAAGAAACTGAAAGGGTAAATAAGATCCAAAAATTACAATAGATATAGTAAAAGGGAAAAAAACTGCTCAAAGGGAAACTGTATTGTTTAGTCAATTTTGTGTGCCTGTATCTGATAACCTAAGCAACTGTTTTGAAGATAACAATGTGCAATAAAACAACCAGTGTTAAATTCCTGTCACTTTGGTTTGAAATCCTATATCACTATTGTGTGTTGTTGTTATCATTTTGCTTTTGTTGTTGCTTCTTTTTTGTTTGTTTACTTCTTGATTTTTCTGGGTTTTTTTCTTTAAAATAACAAAGTAGCTATTTTTAACTTCTCAATTCTTTAAAATACTAAAGTATATAATTTTACTATAGAATTCAGTCCAGCCACCATGCTTAATAAAGAAAGACAGTGGGGTGCTCTTTCAAAGAAAAGATAAGAGGATCCAGCTACTATCTTGGAAGACAGAGACCACGGTTGGGGAAAGAAGAAAGTATAAAATTCTAAAATGTTTTTCTTGTTTTTGGGTGTTTTGTTTTTTTGGGTTTTTTTTTTTTGGTTTTTTGTTTTGTTTTGTTTTGTTTTTGTACCAGAGATTGAACTCAAAACCTCACACTTGCCAGGCACTTACGCTGCTGAGCTAAATCCCCGGGCCCTAAAATGTACCTTGCTTTTTCTTACTTATCCCTAAATGTAAAAGTAAATTTTTACTCAAACTAAGGGGCTTGAACATTTCAAGTTGTTGAGTTTGTTTAGTTGCAGCTATGACCACCAGAATTTTCTGTAACAGAATCATCTGTGTTTGATCTTCCCCACACACACTGTGAGCATGGTACCTAGAACATCAAAAGCCAAATGACAGCTCAAGAGGAATCTGGCTGAATCTCCTAGAAAAATGGCACCATCTGCTGGCTGGGCAAGGCAAAAGTCATGACCAGGACTCTTCCAGCTCAAGGTAGTCAGTTCCACACTGCAAAACTTTCAGCACTCTTAGTGATTAGGAAGAGGCCAGCAGGCACCCCATGGATGTCTACGTCTTGAGCAGAAGAGAGAGGTAAACTCTTCTTTTGCCACATTAAAATCTTATGAGTTGCCAAGTTTGGTGATGCATGCCTGCAATGCCATGTGCTTAAAAGGCTGCAGTCAGAGAACTGTTGAGTTTGAGGCCAGCCTGGACAACTTAGCAAGACCCTGTCTAAACATTAAGGGTTTAGCTCAGTAGAAAGGCCTTAAGTTCAGTCCCCAATTCCACCAAAAACATCCCATAAATTGTCAGACTGCTTTTTGTTTTTAGCAGATAGTGGGAAGGCTTATTAGGATAATATGACCAAAGTACACCCTGCTTAACAAGCTACCTCTCCATTCTCCAAACTAAATTACAATCAAGTAAGACTCCAACATCTCTGATCTCTGGTTTGCTTTTGTAGAAACATCCAACAACTTGGTGATCAACTCAGTGAAATGAAACATTCATCATGCTCCCAGGAGGAGATAACCAAGATTTCAAATCTTCAAGCAGAGTGCCCATAGGTTTAAAAGGTTTATGTGTCTAAAAGGGTTGCTCTAGGACAGTGAGGGAGAAGCCTTTAGAGACAAGTCCCCAAACCGCAACCCCAAACCCACATATTTATCACAGAGCACCAACACCGCAATTAAAACTGAACACTGAGGTTATAGTTGGGGAAAAAACCTCATACATTAATGTGAGTTAATGTATGAATTGTCTTAAAAGAAAATCAAATAGCAATGTGCCATAGGTTTGCCAACACTGTTCTAGGGTAACATAAATTTGAGTTATATTATTCAAATTCTTCTCTGGCTTCTTCACTTGGTGAGCTGAACCAAATCCAGAAGGGTTAAGCAGTTCTTTTTGCTGCTTCTTTACCCTATAGCAGTGGTGACAAACCTATGGCACAGGTGTTTTTCTTGGTTCTCTCTCGACTTTCTACACACAGAGATGTGATCTCACAAGAAATGAGCCTCTTCAAACCTGTTATAGGCTGAGCTGAGCCCCTAAAAATTAATATTTTTAGTAGAAAATGGTGGAGCACGCTTATACACCCAGGACTAGGGAGGCTGAGGCAAGAGGATCATGAGTTCAAGACCAGCCTGGACTAGGTAGTGAGAGTTTCTAGAACAAAAACAAAAATTATACATCATTATCCTAACACCAGTATTTCAGAATATTTGGAGATAGAGCCTGTATCAGTCACTGCTCACTAGAGAAACAGTTTTAATGCAAGCCGCAAAGATATATAAGAATTTAGAAGATTGGCTCACACTGGCAGCCCACAGAGTCAGGTGTGTGAAGAAGGGTGCAGAAGGTTATCTATGCTGGAGACCCGAAAGATCCAGGCAAAGATCAAAGGCCTGAAGTGCACTGTGGTGTCCATGCAAGTCTTTATCAGGAAGCCAGAGGATCTGCACTGGAAGCCAGGAGACAACTTCCAAGGAGAAAATGAAGATGGACTCATCCAAAGAAAACAGAAGCCAGCCTTTCTTCTTCATTTCCCTTTATAAACCCATTGGCTGCTGTGGCTCATACCCAGAAAATCCCAGGAAACCTTCAGTAAATCCCCTCAGCCACACCCAGAACTATGCTGATCCAGTTTAGTTGGGCTTTTCTTACTCAAATTGACACAATCAGTTAACTATCACAGAGCCTTTACACAGGCAAATGAATTAAAATGGTGTCCGCAAAGTGAGTGCTAATCCATTATGATTAGTGTCCTTAGAAGAAGAGGAGATGAGACAGAGCCATGCACAGAGCAAGGACCAGGCAAAGACACAGGAAAAAGATATCTGTGAGCTAAGGAGAAAGACCTTGGAAGAAACCAACCCTGATGATACCTTGATCTCAGACTTTCAACATCCATAACTGAGAAAATGGATTTCTATTGCTTAAACTACCCAGTGGCACTTTTCTCTGGAAATTATAAAAAAACCAGTAAGTATTTTGGTACCACAAAGTGGGTGCTATGGTAACACATCATTAAAAAAGTGAAAGTGACCCTAGGTAATGGATAGCAGCTAAAGTTTTGAGGTACATGTTAGGAAAAAGACTATAATGCTTGAAAAAGATTATTAATCAAGCTAGAGCTTGTTAAAGACACTTCTGGTGAAGTCTCAGCCAGAGGTGAAGAACACATTATTGGAAACTAGAGGAAAGTGTCATAAGTGGTAATGAACTTGGCTAAATCATGTTCTAGTAAATCTGGAAAGTAGAACTTTTAAACAACGAAGTTGTGTATTTAGTTGAGGAGATTCCTAAGCAAAGTGTTCTGGTGTGGTCTGGTTTCTTCTTGCTGTTTACATTAAAATGCAAGAAAAAAAAGCTAAATCAAAGATAGAATTATGAAATGAAAAGAAAATTTGCAAACAATTAAAAAGTAAGTTCTGGAGAGAATATCCGGGGTGTGCTGGACAACAACTTGCTAAAGAGAGCATGACCCTGTGATTTGTAGTTCCATTCATTCCACTCAGCAAAATCCAGGAATAAAGACCAGGTTGGACCTGCAGAAACACTGCCCATTTCAAATGATGGGACAGAAACGGGGCAAAATGCAGGAACACTGTGAGACTTCTGAGTGTCACAGAACAATGGGTCCTCCCAGCTGCGAACAGAAAGGAAAATGACCCTGAAGTTTGTCCAGTGGTGCCAGTGCCAAAACAGACCCAGAGAGAAGACAAGATGGCCGATCAGTGAGCAACAGAATACAAAGCCTCCCGGGAGAAACAATTCATATGCCAGAATAAAACACCCTGGAGAGACCCAGACAGAGGGAGACGGATCCGCTTGACACAGGAAGAAATTAAAACGTAAAAAAGCTCATCAAATATTTCGGGACTACAACTGAAACAGCTAAAAATTAAGGGACACAGCGTTTTTGCGGTGACTTGCCAAGTTTGCGTCGGCCTGAATTTGCATCAGCCTGAATCCGCGCCGGCCAGCAGAGCTGCCCAAACTCATTCCTGCCACCACTCACAGGAACCACAGCAGCGCTGAAGTCAGGGGTTGGTGAGCCCAACGGAGAGCTGAGCAGGTGAAGGGACCTTCATTAATCCACAGTCAGTGCTGGGAATGAGACCCCCCACCATGGGAAGGGCGTGACCAAAGGGGCAACATATTGGAATCGGGCAGGAGGAGCCTGAACTGGGAGTGACAGTGACTTCAGTCGGTTGCTCCCTCCCCAGAGCAGATTTGTGGGATTTGCTTGGACTGGGCCATGCCCCTGGCCAGGACCCAATGAGCCATCCCAAATTGATTTCCTGTGCCTAGCACGCACTAACTGGGTGAAGGCCCCTGAAGTTTGGCTGGCCCGGTGGGGAGGGGCAGGCAGGAGAGGGCAGAGGTCCCTCACCAGCATGCTTCTTAGGAAATGTGGCCAACAGGGAAGGAGGCTGGGACCTGCACTCTAACCTCTTTGGAGGAAGCCAGGGCCATGACAGGAGAGAGAGACAGGAGGAGGCCCCCAGCCCAGAACCCTGAGAGCCCTTATCCAGGAGAGAGAAAAACGAGACTGAGGGTGGCAAACACGCAACAGCAGGCATGGCTTCAATGGACATTAAGAGATATATTCGGGACCTTGTACACGAGCTCAAAACTGAAATATTAAATCAGGTAAAGCAGGATATGAGTAGAGTAATAAAAAAAATGCTCTCAGGAAGCATCTCTTAGGAAGATATAGACAGAAGAAGAGAGGAACACAAAAAAAGGAGAGAAACATTCAATAAAGAATATAAAGAAAATACAGAATACATGAAGCAGATTCAAAGAGACTACCAGGAAATTAAAAACTCCATTGAAAGCTGGCAAAACTCCTTAAAAGAAACTAAGGATAAACTATCAAAACTTGAAGATACATTTTGTGCAATGCGTGATCATGAAAGGAAAGATCTCTTAAAAATAACAAGGAAACAGGCAGTAACAATACAAAGGCCAGAATATGACAAGAGAATCTACAATTTAAGAATAAGAAATGTGAACGAAGATGCAGGAATACATACAGGCGAATTACAAAGCCTATTCACGGAAATAATTAAGGAAAACTTCCCAAGCATGGGAAAAGAAAATGACATTCGGTTGTGTGAGGCATACAGAACTCCAGCCACCTACAACCAAAACAGATCTACACCCAGACGTATAATAATCAAGATGCCAGAAATTCAATATAAAAACAGCATATTAAAAGCCGTCAGAGAAAAGAAACAAATTACCTATAAAGGTAAGCCTATCAGAATCACAGCTGACTACAATGTTTTATTTTTACTAATATTGTTATTTACTGCTATACTCAATCATACTGCTATATTCAATTATGCCTGTTGATATAGACATTCTATTGAAGATAATAAGAAACAACACAGTAATCATTGTAGATCACCTTGTACTGTGGTTTTATATGACTTTTTGGTTTCATGTTTTTATAGGAATTTGTTTTGTTTTGTCTTATTAAGTTTTGTTTTTCCCTCTAGTACAGAAAGTATAGAAATACATGCAGAGATTCATTCATGCATAGCTCTCTACACTCTCATTGTTTGACTATCTACTTTGTATGCTTTAATTTTGTAACTTGAGCAACTCTTTCTAAGGGGACAATATGTAATTTTAACTAGTGATTTCTTATTGTTTATCTTTTTTTTGGAATTCTGTATTACCTCTACCCTTTACATGCTTTTGTTTCTCTTTAAATAAAATTAAAAAAAAAAAAGAAACAGACCCAAAGACAAGAAATGAAAGTCACTGTCCTGGTGGCCCCAGAAAACAAAATCACCACCACGGGCCAGAAAGAACAAGCATGGCATCTTAAAAGGCTAGTGGAATTTTCATAGCTAGGTTTGGGACTTCCTAGAAACCAATTTTCCCTTTTGAAATGAGTGTGTCTCCTTATGTCCACCCCACCATTGTATTTTTGAAACTCATAATTTATCATCTGATTTCCCAGGTTTGTAGCTAGAGAGGAATTTTGTCTCAGGATGAATCATGTATTTAGCCTCACCCCTACCTCCTGTACACACCATCACCATCTGGGTGAGATTTTAGGCTTAGAGTTGGTGCTGGCATGGGTTAAGACTTTGGGAGCTACTGGAATGATGGAAAGGACATGAATTTGGGGGAAACAGAGAGTAGAAGGTTACAGATGGAACTATGTCCCCCAAGTCTCATATGTTGAAGTCTTAACCTCAATATTTCAGAATGTGACTGGAGATAGGACCCCTACCCAGGTAATTAAATTAAACAATACCATAAGTGTAGGCCCTGAACCAATATATCTAATGTCTAATGTCGTAAGAAGAAGAGATGAGGGATACAGACAAACAGGAAAGATCATGTGAAAAGATGGGGGAGAAGACCACTGTCTATGAGCCACCATGAGAGGCTTCAGAAGAAACCAACCCACTACAGTTTGACCTCACACTTCAAGGATCCAGGAGAAAATGAATTTCTATTGTTCAAGCCACTAAGTCTGTGGCACTTTGCTTTGGTAGCCCTAAAAAACTCATAGCGAATCCTATCTTTTTACGGTAGCTGAGAGACAAAGCAAAAAGAGTGACAAAAATTCCAGATGTGGAAGCACGCCATGGAAAGAGGGAAGTTTGCATCTCTTTGTTGCCCTTGGCAAAGCTCCACCCTCTGTGGCTTAAGATGAGCTTCTGAGAAACTCTCCTATGGCCTTGATCCACATCTGAGTTCAGCTCTAGCAGAGCTGAACTGCAGCTGAGATGCTATGAGGTTCTCCCAGTGGGTAGAGAATGCAGCCAGCAACTGAACTGTCTGCTGTCCTTTATATCCCAAGTAACAGACAGCCATATGTTGCTGAGAGCACAGAACAGGAGACTGTTTTCTTTTAGGTTAATCGTATTTATGTCCTTTTGCTCAAGTATAAAAGCAAAACACTTTCACAACAGAAAATACAGAAGACATCAGATATAAGGAAGAATGTACTCTCTGCAATCCCCACCCAGACACAGCTACTATTTTCGGTTCTAACGTGTTTCTTTTCCTTTTTCTATGCATGCTGTGGTTTGTATATAGATGTTTCCCAAAGCCTCATGTACTCACAAGGTGATTAGACCCAGGGGTGTGGCATCACCGTATTAGTCACCGATGAGTTTATGGCTGGGTGTGATGTTGAGAGGTGAAGCTTGGAGGGAAGGGGTGGGCGCTGCCTGGAAGGCTCTGTATGTCCCTTTTCTCCCCTGGGGATCCCTCATTGCTCCTTTATTGCTGCCACACCACAGCCATCTCTCCTCTGCTGTGAACTTGGAGCCAGCCCACTTTTGCCTGAAGTCTCCACAAACTGTGAGCCCAAAGAAAACTTTCCTCCCTTAACTTGTGGGTATCAGGCATTTTGTCCCAGCGATGAGAAAGTAACTAAGACAATGCATGTTTAACCAATTAGCTCCAAATACATCGTTTCATATTATGCTTTTTTGGCTTAACATTTTGATAAAATCTTCTGTCATTTCAGAGTCCCTGTGGCAATGAGCATTTGCAGAACAGTCCCCTCCCACTGCTGCTGTAGCCACGGGCGAGACAGCCCACCAGGTCAGCCCGGTGGCTGCATTTCACTGAGGACCTGCAAACAGAGAGAGCCACTCTACTCGATTAATTTAATTGAGGTTTAAATGATTAAGCCGTCTGTAGGTCTCTCTATTTAATTCTCTTTTCTTATGTCCCACTCTGCCTTCATACTTCTTTAATGCTAATTCAATCTGCGTTTGATACCACACTAAAGCAGACCTAGATTAAACTCTCTCTTTAGCTCCCCTGGTCTCTGGAGAACCCAAGTCCGTCTCTGCCCAGGCCCCAGACTCCCTGTCTCTGCCTTAGGAAAAGAGTCCATGAAAGGTCTAACACAAAAATTTCAAGACTTTCCTTTGTTTGCCCTTTTGTCCAGTCACTTTACCTGTACAACTCACTCAGTGACACCAAGACCTACACCAACCATCCTTCGCACACACACACATACACGCACGCACACACACAATGGACTTAGTGCTTTCAGATTTTCTCCCATTTCACTCCATTTCTTCACCCCATCCCTCGCCCTTTACAGCGCACTGCCCGCCCTGCCCTAAGTGCTCCACAGTGCTCAAGTCATCCAACCCTCACGGCAGCCTCTGAGGGAGGGACTATTACCCACATCCTCAAAACAGGAATTCAGAGCAGCCGAAGCAATGCGGTTTACTCAAGGCCATACAGCTAGGAAGTGGGCAAACCCAAGTGGTGACCCCAGACTTCCTGTTTCAGAGCATCTGTACTTAATGGCTACATTTGATTATGAGCAATGGACAACACTTAGTAAAGCCTTTCCTCTGTGTCAGATATTGTGCTAAGTACTCTCATAAAAGCACCATCAGACAGGTGTATTAGCACCATGAAAATAATCAGAACATGCTACAGAATTAGCTCTCCTGTACACTCCAGAAAACTCAAGGTAGTATATAGTCACCTGATCTTCTCAGTTAGCCATTAGCTTTATTGACTATGGTAACTATGGTGCTGGTTTTCAATGTATTCTTAAATTTGTATTTACACATCGTAAAATTCACTTGTCTTAAAAGTATACTGCTACTGACAAATGTAGAGAAGCATGATGGCTTCATCTAATTTTGTTTGTGGGAAAAGTCTGAGGAAGCCCCTTAAACATGTTTTCTCTACAGTCATTCTCTAAGGTGACAAACACTAAACATGTAATCATTTTAAAGATTTATTTAAATAAATTTTAAGGGCTGAGGATGTAAGAGCATTGGCCTGGCATTCACAAGGCTCTAGCACTGCAAATAAACAAATAAACTTTCAGTGTGACTTCCATTTGATTTGTTTTTAAGGTAACACAGAGACCTGTTTGTGGCTCTCTCTTTGTTGCTATGCATCTGTGGAAGAAGGGAGAGAGAGAGGAAAGAAGAGAAGCAATGGAGAGAGAGGGAAAATTTCCAACCCAATCTTATAAAAAAAAAAAAATCAACTTCTGAGATCTATCCAGAGTCAGTCACTTTAAAACTTGGTCCACCGCAGGATTGCTGGGCCCCGAGATGCAGTCATCCTTGTGGCAAGGAAAGGTGGGCAGCTCCGCGGAAGGACGGCTCCACAGTGCATCCTTGACTCCTGCTCCCTCTGCTGGCTCCACAGCTCAGCAGCCACCCCACACACATGTATCACACCCACGGGGCCTCAGAAGGCAGCAAAGAGGGTGCATGTGGGGAAACTGAGGCCCAGTAAGTGACAGACCTTGCTTCAACTCACAAAGTCAAGGACAGGGTCCACACTGTAACTGGCTGGCACAAGTACAAAGTAAGTCATCGCCATGGGAGGAGGGGTCAGAGAAAGGGGAGGGAAGAGAAGGAAGGTAAAGAGGATGAAAATAATCAGAATACGCTACACATGTACCGGTACACAGAAATAAACCTCAGCATTCAGTATCACTAATATACTCTGCTAAAACACAATAGCATCAATGTCATCATAATAAAATTAACACTGCATCCAAATATGGACATTGGAAAAAAATTATAGCCACTCATGTGTCTCGGTAACTTAGTGGCCCTCCTGACTTGGGAGGTAATTTGTGTTGTAAAAATAGAAGCACGTTTCAAAGGGCATAAGTAATTGACACTGCACATATACTTGACATTTTGATAAAACTATCTGAAAGGGTTTTCTGTTTTTTTTAAGATCCTGCTACTGACACTAATGATGCACATAAAAAAAAAATAACAACTCTCAAACACCTTATGCTAAACAAAGCAAGTCAGACATAAGATAGTACAAACTGTAAACGTCCCTCTAAAGGACGGTGGTACAGACCAGGCAAGCCTGCTGCCTCCCACAGTGGCGGCCTGTGGCAGGAGGAGCAGTTCACAAATACAGAAGAACCTTAGAGGAAGCAACAGCACTGGGTCTTGATTAGGGTGCTGGTTACACAGGCACACGCGCTGTCAAAATTCATTTCACTACACACATTAAATGCCCACATTCTTGTTTTTAAGTGAAGCACACCTCAATACATTTTATTAGAAAAATCTCTGCCATTCAAGTCTAAATGCTATGCTGCTCTTTCAGTCTATTTGCACCTGGACTCCTTTTTAAAAAGAAAAGGATGTTAGTAAAGGAATCCTCTCACTTTAAAGTTTAGCTACACGTTTTGATTTCCTGAAAACAAACAAAAGCCAAGATGCAAAAGGCAGGGTTGGGGAGCAGAATCATTGTCTCCACACGTTCTCTCAGGAGAGAATTAAGTTCTAAAGACCGGAGACTGACGGAGAGACAAGGCCTCACCCACCGGGAAGGCCTTCCTGACACCCAGCCCACCTCCAGACAGCAACGGCCCAGCCACCGCTGAGGCCAGGCCCAGGAGACAGTGCTGAGCTCACCTCAGTGCCCCGGCGCTCTCGGTCAGGTGCGCCACGGCTGGACGGTACTGACCTGGGCCTTCTGTCCTCCCAGGCAACCAGGAGGACACTTTCTCTCCGGTGTAACAGCTTCCCTCTCATTGTGAGCCACTGCTGGCTGCATCTGTCCAGAGCTCTCCACTGCTGCGTGGCACCCTGTGTGAATTGGGAATTAAATCAGGGGAGTGTGAATTAGATAAGGGAAGAATCAGCTCTGGAATCTGGTTCAAACTAGATGACAGCGCAGTGGGTCAGAGGGCCTTTTTTCCTGGAGTACAGCGGGTCCTTTTATCTGTGGGTTCCATTCACCTAACTTCAGATTGAAAATATTAAGAAAAATCTGCACCTGTACTGCATGTGTAAAAATTTTTTCTTGCCTTTAGTCCCTAAACAATACAGTATAACTATTTACATAGCATCTACATCATTTTAATATTTTCCTCTGTAGATATTATATTAGCATTAAGTAGTCTAGCATTGAAAAATGGCACTGCTTTATATAAGGGACGAGAGCATCCCAGGGTTTGGATATCTTTAGCAGCTGTGGAACCAGGCCTCCACAGAGCCTGAGAAATGGCGTATGTAGCGCCCCAAAGAGGGACATTTTATGTTTTGATACTTATTTGACTCCTACATCATTGGGAGCTTTAGACTTCAGTTAATTTAGAGAACATGAAATTGACTGAGTCCTGTGAGCGCTAAGAATGCAGCAAAATAAACAAAGCGCAGCCTCACAAACTGATAAACAAAAGACTCAGGGCTGACACAGAACACTTACCAGGCTTTAGGTTTTGTTACTAATTCTTGAGCTCATTTAATTATTAATGGGGCACAATACTGCTTTTCTCTCCATTTTACAGATGAGAAAAATGAGGCAGGAAGTTTAGCAGCCTGACAAACATATGGAAGGGATGAAGCCAAAAAGCAAGTTCCAGCCGTCTAGCTCCAGAGCTCCTGCTTTTAATAACAGGTGAGAAGACCTCTCCAGAGCGTAGAGGAAATAAGGGTACAGAGGCCACTGTGGGCCAGACAGGATGCCCCTCAAATGGAGGTGTTGAAATTCTGTCCCCCTGTGCCCACAGCAGTACAACTAGAAAAGCCACACCTGCGGGGACCCACCCCCAGCCAACTGTGTGCCCCTGGGCCCCTGGGCCCCGCCTCTTCATCCCCCAGTTTCTCTCTCGCTCCACGTTCTGGTTCCCTTCAGCACAGAGCCACAGAGACACCAACCAAGCACCCAAGCAGAGCCCGGATGAGGCCAGGCCCCTGAGAAGGAAGGCCAGCTCCACAGAGTCAGCAGCTCCACAGAGAAATAATGGGCCTGGCCGGCAGCACCGGCCTCAGAACAGCCCCCAGCTGCTGTAGGCTGCACAAACAGTGCTGGACTTCATGTGAGGGTGACTCACTGGCAGTGAGTTAGAGTTGGAGAAGAGACCAGTGCAGCACTCACTGTACTGCAGGAGACAGTTTACTCCGGTGCCTTTGGGGAGGGGCTTGACTGTGTGGGACCCATTAAAACTTCACTCCGAGATTTTGAATGTTACCCTGCCACAGTGTCTGGGTGAGAGAGAGCCACAGGAGAGATGAGGAGAGGGTGAGAGCTAGATATAGATCCCCTGAGACAGCCAAGCTCGGCTCAGGGGGCACACAGGACCTACACTTATGATGGGAGGCCAGGCCAGGAGCTGTGGTTTGCTGAGGTGCCTGGACCTGAAGGTGACAGCACTGAGAACAGTCCACCCTGCTGCCTGTCTCCTGTGCCTTCCTGATTAACAACACAAACAAGGCTGCACCTCAGCTTGACAGTGCCACAACCTGGGGTATCCAGTAGAGGGACCCCCGCAGTGGAGAAGGCACCTCACAACCCACAGGGTTTACAGCTGCACGGAGAGGGCCGTGGGGTGCTGGATGCCAAGGAGCCACTCATTTGGAAATACAGAGGGATATGGGAGGGCGAACAGTTGGGTTTTGTTGTTGTTGTTGTTTGTTTTGTTTGTTTTTGTCTTTTATTGGTTTTTGATGTCTGGGGTTTTGTTTATTTGAGGGGAGTTTGTTTGTTTGTTTGCTTTTTATTTTTTCCCATTTTTTTTTTGCTTTCTTCACTCTTTTTTTCTGTTAATGGTTCTTTCTTATATTTTTCTTTCTCCTTCAGTTTGCTTTCTCTTTTTTCTCCTTTTTCCTGTTAGTTTTATTTAATATTATAATTTTCCTTTTATTCTTTCACAGATCCTTTATTTTCCTTTTTTCAACTATTTCTCACCTTCTGTTGCTTAATTTTTTAACATTTTAATTTTTTTTCATGCGCCTATTCCCTACACCCTCTATCTTTACTAATGTAAATGTTAAGCTCTATGAATTGTTTAGATAGTTAATTACATGCTGTTACTGTTGAATACTCTTCTACTGTTAGTGGGAGTAAAGTTGTTCCATTTAGTAGTTATTTACTATAGGTCAGTATTTGGATTGTCTTAGGGTTTCTATTGTAATCATAGATCTCTTTTCTATAGTTAAGGGTACTTCATTATTGATTCTTAAGGTATGTCAATATCCAGATTGTCTTTGATGCTATTTTCTTGCTGATTTTATTACCATAGCTAAGACAATATAGTTGTTGCTTTCAGCCAGTTTTCTCTGTATGTGAATGTCTGGGTTGCCTTGATTACCAATATTGAAGCCCATTTCCAGAGAAATGGGCACTGAGCCAAATAACTGTAACATCCAGACCCAAATAAACAGAGAGGGAGAGATTCTGGGCAAAGGCCATGCCCAGAGTGCATTGCTGAGAAGTTGTCAACAATTAAAAAGGTCTCCATACGAGCAACAAAGTCTTCCACTACAATCAGCCCATACACTTGTCCATAGAAAACGCAAGAGAAGAAAAAATGATCAGTAGGTTTATGGAAGGCAAGGATAAAAAGCTAGCTGAGCTAAATAAAGTGACACAAAACACGGCTGTCGAGTATAGAAAAAAACTTAAAGTCTATGAAAAGGTAAAAACCAGAAATTCAAGAGATTGAATATAATTGAAAGTACAGGCAGTAGAAGTGACCAGAGGAAGGACAGAGTGTCAGAACTAGAAGACAGGGCTGCTGGTGGTGAACAATTATAAGAGACACCTTAAAAGCAAGAAGAGAACATTAACAATGGATCAAATCACTGATCGATGATGCAAAAAAGACTAAAATGAATTGGAATCAGTGAAAAATCAGGAGACAAAACAAACAGTAAAAAAAAAATTTACAGAAATAATAACAGAAAACTTTCTAAATATGGGAAAAGAATTTAACATACAGATATGAAGTATATAGACCCTCAAATAGCCATGATCAGAGAACCTCTCCATGATGTGTCATAATAAAAAACCCCAGAAGTCCAATATAACAATGTACATAATGTTAAAACTTGTTAGAAAAAAACAACAAAGATTGGAAGGTTCACTTCCTGCAGGCAGCCAGTGAGAGACCCAGCAGAAAGACCCAGCCAGATTCACTTCTGCCTGCCGGCTTATACCATCATAAGTCTCGCTTCCTGTGGGCAGCCAGGTAGGCCCCATGCACCTGCAAACCACCACTGGGGATGCTTGCTTCCTTCAGGTAGCCATTGCCCATTGGGAGAATCACATAAACACATTCCTCATGGTGTAGGCACACAGGCTGAGAGAAGCAGCCCTACCACCACGCACTCCTGGCCATTGGGGAATTCCCAGGGTAGCTCACAGGTCTGGAGAAGCCTGCCCCATGTCCTGCTACATCCCTGGGAACCTGGAGTCAGAGAAACCCAGGTGCCTGGTCCATTCCCCTACACCATGGAGGGGCAGCCAATGTGGGAAGTGCCCGGGATCCCACGACTGGTTTGTTGGGAGGAACATAGGAAAATGTCAAGACAAAGGAGCAAAAAGCAATCTCAGACCTCCAGCCCACACAGAACAAGTCTGGGAGATATAGACATGGAAGAAAATGAAAGTTACACACCTGAAATCTCTGAGATGATAGCAACTGAAGTAAGGCAACAAATTCATGAGACAGTAAAAGTAATCAGATTAGAAATAATGTCTCAGGTAAAAAGAGAAATCACAAACATAATGAAAGAGTTACTGGGCATATCTAAAGAAGACATAGATAAAAAAAAGAGGAGCATAGGAAAATGATGACAACCTTGAATGAGCAATATAGAAAGGAATTACAATGCATAAAACAGATTTAAAGAGATATCCAGGAAATTAAAAAGTCAATCAAAAGCTGGCAAACCTGCTTGAAAGAGACAGAAGATAGACTTTCACACCTTGAAGACAAGATTGCAGCTAGCAATCATGAAAGGAAAAATCTCTTAAAAATAACAAGGAATCAGGAAATAACAATTCAACAGCCGCAAGATGATGCAAAGAAAAATAATTTAAGAGTGATAAGTATTAGTGAATACACAGGAGTAAACACAAATGAAATAAAAAAGGCTATTTACAGAAGCAATAGCAGAAAACTTCCCAAGCATGGGAAAAGGAAAGTGAGGCATATAGAATTCCAACTAGCCATAATCAAAGTAAATCTACACCCAGACAAGTAATAATCAAGATCCCAGAAATTCAGCACAAGAACAGAATATTAGAGGCTGTTAGAGAAAAGAAACAGATCATCTATAAAGGAAAACCAATCAGAATCATGGCAGACTTGTCAACACAAACCATCAAGTCAAGAAGAGCTTCAAATGAAGTGTTTCAAATCCTGAAAGAAAACAATTTCCAGCCCAGATTGATGTACCCTACAAAACTATCTTTCAAAATCTATGGAAAAATAAGATACTTCCATGATAAAGAACAACTGAAGGAATTCATGACCACCAAACCAACCCTATGAGAGTACTGAATGATATTCTAGAGAGAGATAAAGGTGATCATGGTTCTAGGAACAGCAGCAGAGGAGGATCGCCACACAAGACAGGCAACTGAATGAAGGGGGAAAGTGGAGGGCCAACAGCAGGAGGATAGCAGGGCAGAGACAAGCCAGTGTATGTTGGTTGTAACCATTAATGTAGATGGCCTCAACTCACCAATAAAAAGAAACACAGGGAGAGTGGGTCAAGAAACAAGAGCCATCAATGTGCTGTATACAAGAAAAACATTTATCTGGAAAGGAAATTCATAGAATGAAAATCAAAGGAAAGAAAACAATTGTTCCATGTGACAGGAGAGCAGAAAAAAAAGCAAGGATAACTCACCCATCAATCACAGAATGGATAAGAAAAATATAGTATTTTCATACAATGGAAACCATACAGATATAAAATAGAATAATCTCAAGGCTCTTGTAGGTAAATAGATGAAACTGGAGATCTGTTCATGAGTGAAACAGCTTGAGCTCATATGAGTGAACCCTAGCATAAAAAACAGAAAAAGTAGGGGGCTGGGGATTTAGCTCAGTGCATAAGCACCTGATTCACAAGTGCATGGTCATGAGTTCGATTCCTGGTACCAATTAAAATTAAAAAACCAGAAAAAGTTAGTGAGATCCAAAAGCCCAATAGATATTATGAAAGTGATAGGGGATGAAACATCCAGCAGGGGAAGGTGGTAACCACTGTTAATTTCTTGTTGTCTTATCTTGAATTCTTGTATCATTTTCATAATTTTATTACATTTGGTTTTGTTCTGTCTTGTTTTGTTAAATTTTACTGTGTCTGATGGTATGGGCAGCTATTTAGAAGATAATGGGATGTAGCATGGTAACCACTGTTGGTTTCCTATTATCTTGTTTTGAACTATAATGCTTTCATTCTTTTGCTCAATTGGTTTAATTCTGTTTTGTTTTGTTTAATTTTATTATGTGTGAGGGTACAAACAGCTATTTTTAAGATAACGAGACATTATGGTAGCCACTGTTGATTTTCTATCATCTTGTTTTGAATTCCCATAATGCTTTTATTCTTTTGTTTTAATTGGTTTTATTCTGTTGTGTTTTATTTGATTTTGTTATGTGGGATAGTATGGGTGGCTATTTTGAAGAACACAAGACATTATAGTAACCAGTATTCATTTCCTGTTATCTTGTTTTTAAGTCCTGCAATGCTTTCGTTCTTTTGTTTTGATTTGTTTTAGTCTGTTTTCTATTATTTGATTTCATTATGTGTGAAGGTGTGGACAGCTATTTTGAAGAAAATAAGAGACATTATGGTAGCCATTGCTGATTTCCTATTGTCTTGTTTTGAAGTCCCATTATGCATTCATTCTTTTGTTTTGATTGGTTTTATACTATTTTACTCTGTTTGATTTTATTGTGTGTAAAGGTATGAACACCTATTTTGAGGAAAACAAGAAAAAATTACAGTAGCCACTGTTGATTTCCTATTTTCTTGTTCTGAATTTCTGTGTTGCTTGCATTGTTCTGTTCTGATTTGCTTTGTTCTATTTTGTTTTGTTTTATTCTCTTTAAAATAAAAAAAATTTTAAAGGAAGCAACAAATCCTTTAAAGAGGAAAATCCATTTGAATCATGCCAAATTTACCAACATAGACCTTAAAAGCCAATGGAGCATAGAGTCATGTGTCTGAAAACCTAAAAGAAAATGACATCCAACACAACTGATATACCCTGAAAAGCTATCTTTCAAAACTGATGGAGAAATAAGATATCTCCATGACAAAGAGCATCTTTATAAATTCATGATCACTAAACCAGTACTCCCCAAAATTCTCAAGAATATCCTAAAAAAAAGACATTGAAGTGAATAATGCCAAAATGTCCAATAGAATGAATGCATCAGGTAGGGTAAGCAATTAAGTAGGAAAGGAAATGAGCAACAGGAAAATAATGTAATGACAGAAATAAGACATAATTCTCAATGTAAATAGACTCAATTCTGCAATTAAAACACACAGATTGGTAGAATGGATCAACAAACAAAATCCAATGGTATGGTGCATTAAAAAAAAGCCCCCCACATTTAACCTAAAAAAATTTTATATACTAAAAATCAAAGGATGTAAAACAATATTTCATGTAACAGTAATCTCCAAACAGGCAGGTGTAGCTGAACTATTTTCAGAAAAAAAGTGGGTTTTAAGCCAAAAATAATCTGAAGAGGCAAAGAGGGATACTATATTTTGGTTAAGGGAACAATTCAACATGAAGAAATAACAATTGTAAATATATATGCAATGAACAACAGCACACCAAACTTCATGAACACTGCCAGACTTAAAAGACCAGATAAATATCAGCACACCTATAGGTAGGGAAATAAATACCCCACTATCATAAATAGACAGTTGAACCAGAAAGAAAACCAACAAACGAATATTAGTGTGAACTCAAATCTTGGAACAAATGGACTTCAATATTTACAAATGTTCCACCCAACAACAGAATATGCATTCTCCTCAGTAGCACGTAAGACTTTCTCTCAAATAGACCACATACTAGCCTATAAAGCATGTTTAAGTAAATTCAAAAGAATCAAAATGATACCACATATATCATCATATCATTGTGCAATGAAACTAGGACTCAGTTCCACATGAAACCACAGAAATTAAATACATTGAAATTAAACAATATATTCTTGAGTGATCAATGGGTCACAGAGGAAATCAAGGAAGAAAGAAGACAAGTACTAGAATTAAATGATCCTGCCAGTAAAACATATCAGAAGTTATGAGGCACACTGAAGCAGTCCTAAGAAAGAAGAACATAGCTGAGAATGTTAACATCAAAAAACAGAGCAAGTGCCAATAAATAACTTAATGATGCATCACAAAGTCCTAGAAAAACAATAACAATCCAAATAAAAAGCTAGTAGAAGAAAGAAAATTACAAAGGTAATTAGCAGAAATAAATAAAATTGAGACCAATAATAATAATAATAAATGAACCTAAGAACTGGTTCTTTGAAAGAATAAACAAATTAGACAAACCCTTAGCCAATCCTTTTGTTCATTCATTAAACAAATATTGTTTTGTTTTGTTTTAAAGAGAATAAAACCAAACAAAATAAATCAGAATAAAGCTAATCAAAACAAAACAGTGAAAGTGATACAGAGTTTCAAAACAGGATAATAAAAAATCAACAATGGCTACCATAATGCCTCTTGTTATGTTCAAAATTGCTGGCCATACCATCACAGATAATAAAATCAAACAAAACAGAACAGAATATTAACATCAAAATAGAACAATAAAACAGAACTAAAAACAGTGAGGACAATATTGGATTTCAAAAACAAGACAGAAGGAAATCCCTCATATTTGCTATCTGCATATTGTTATTCTCTTTATAGATGCTTGGACTACCAGCCTTAAGCCTACAAAGTCAGTCAACAACATAAGCATCAAGTTATTTTGAACCTCAGTTGCTATCAACTCAGTCTATGTTCCTCAGAATCAGCTGGTTGCTTACTGGGTAGGGTGTGGTCTTGTCTCCTAGCTTGTGCACTGATTAGCTCATGGGAAAAGTAAATTGGCTTCTTGTTACACCTTCTGGGACCAGCATGGCTCTGCCAACTCATGAGAAGGGTGAATTGGCTTGTTTCTCCTCCTGGACCCCACATGGCTTGTGCTGAATCATGGGAAGGGTAAATGGCTTCTTGTTACTCCTCTGAGACACAGCAAGGCTTCTACCAACTCACAGCAAGGGCAAATTGGCTTGTTTCTCCTCCCAGGCTCTGCATGGCTTGTGCTGGCTCATGGGAAATGTGAATTGGCTTCTTGTTACTCCTCCCAGGCCTAGCCTTTCCTTTGGTTTTAAACCAGGCTTCTTTGAGAATCCAGTGAAAATCATGGCCCCTAAGCATAAAATGTGCAAAGGATTTTGAAGAATTCATAGATATCTGTTTACAAAATCCTGAGGTAGAGGATTTAAATGTGCTTTATGCCTCTCTCATTTAATCTTTGTAAACTCAGTACTGATAAAACAGAAACATGATAAGCCTAAGTAATGACATAAAAATAGTTAAGAAGTGGTGACCCTAGGGTCAAATCTAGACATTTGTCCACTAGGGTCCAGCTATAACACCAAGCCACTGGTGGAGATGATGACCCAGCCATCAAAATCCCAAAGCATTCCCTGATAGGACGTTCCTTCTCTGACAAGATCCCCTCTGCATGTAAAGTACAGTTAATGAAGTGGTCCAGATGGCTCCTAGCAGTCCATGTGATGATGGAAGTCCAGACCATATCCTTCACATGTCTTCCCGATACATTTCCAACCTGCAGAGCCTCAAGTGACATGTCAATCCACAACTTCTGCCTATGTCACTAACCACTTGACTATCATGGTGAGCAAGATTTCATTTCATGGGCCAGCTGATGGATTGGTAGTGACTGGTTGGTGTTCAGTACGGAGCAGGAGCCAGGTGAGGACTATGATTGATAATTCCTCCTCCTTTTCAGTGGCTCAAGTAGTAGAAAAAGCCTCCTTTGCCTCCTGATATATGGACTCATTGCTTAATCTCGTCCGAATTTTATCTATCACACCTGAGCTAAGTGTGAACTCTGTTTCATTTTGTTTTGTTTTGTTTGAGACAAGGTCTCACTGTGTAGTTCAGGCTGACCTTGGATTTACTTATGTGCTGAGGCTGCCCTCAAACTCACAGCGATCCTCCTGCCTAAGCCTTTTGAGTGCTTGGATTACAGGTGTGAATCACTACACACAACTAAATGTGAATTCTGTACACACCATAGAAGCATTCTTATCAATCCTACAGGAATGACAAATGTAAAGCATCTAATGAATAGAGAATTATGAAAAAGTGTATATACTTTAAGCATATAATTTTCAGTTAAAACATTTAAATATATATATTTTACATTTTATTTTTGGTTTCTGCTACTAATAAACAATAGCAATTCTTTTTTCAAGATAACAAATGTGATAAAGTAAGTCCAATACTAAGTCCAATTGTTTTAGGTTTCTTGTCTTGAAGCTCCCTGTTATCTTTTTTTTCAGACCCATTCAAAAATGTGCTTTTAAAGATCCTTCCAAGGCAATCTGGTAGCAATGTTTTTAAAGACCTTTTTCCCAGTTAAAACTGGCTTCATCATACTAACTCAAAAGCAAAGTTTTCACAGAAAATTCATTTTTAATTATGCTAAGCACTGACTTTTCAAGAAACAATCCTTCCCCCTCCTTCATAAAGTTACCAAACCACACAAAATTTAATTAAATTATACAATTACAGGAATAAGTTCAATTAAAATGAACAAATTTGGAGAGAAATAAAACATTTTTTTGATACTGAACCAGCTGCAAAAGGCATGAGTCAGTAAGTTTCACACAGAACTGGAGAGCATGCATCAAAAAAATATCTGCCAGTCAGGAGAGTTTCTGTACCACAGCAAGCCCTCTCCAGTGACCCTGGATTCAATGGGATTCTATGTTAACTGCCTGGCGTTGCTCTCCAATGAGAAGACCTCACTGGGACCAGCTGAGATTATATTAGCTACCCTATTAGACCATAGCTATGGTCACTACATGCCACTCGGCAGCCACTGAGACCATTTTGCGTCATGGCTCAAGCTCCCAGACATACAACCTGATAGACAAAAATCTAGCTGTCCCCCAGTTGACTTATTTCCACTCCTTTACAGGTTTCATCTCAGCATTAATTCATGTGTCCCTGTCTCCCCAGTTACACCCTGCTTCCCGGCTAAACTTCCAGTAGTGAGAAAATGCTCTCTCTCCTGCATTTTTGGTTCCATCCTCCAAACATATATGTAGATTGCCTGAGATCACAGACACAGGATTCCCTATGAACAGACTGAGATTTCAAGAATTTGGAGTAACTTACATACACAAATAAATTAAAATGTAGTACAAATTAATGTAACAACAGACATATATAAACAAGGCATTATAATAGTTTTTATCTGTCAGTAATAATACTTGCTCATACATAAATTATTTATTTTCCCACCTGAAATATACCTTCCTATACAGTAACATCTTTGAACTTCTCAAGTGCTATGGGATACACAGAAATTTGACAAGTAAATTATCCTGTTTTAAACATCAGAGAACAGAACCTTAGAAAGGTTAAATAAGTTTCTCAAAATCTCAGTACAACAGAACTTCAATTCAAATCCAGATCTTATGCCCAAATCACTGTTCTGCTATATCATTAACTTAGAGGATTACTCGTAACAGATAGTTAGCTCACTGTGGAGGCAAGCTTCACTAAGAAAAATCTTATTATCATCTTTTTCAGTAGTGGAGCCTACCACCTGGGTTTACTTGTCCTTTTTTAACTTGCTGACCTGAATTATTTTTTTTATATTTGTGTGGCTTTTCCCACTGAGAAGCAAAGTCATTCCCTTCCTCTTGAATGTGGAGCAGCTTTGATGACTTGGTGTTATAGTTTGTGTCTAGATGTCTCTGCAAAGCCTCATGTGGTCAGGGGAGGGTGCCTTTTGAAGGTGGCTGAATTGAGATTGGCACTGTGAGTGCTACACCCACCCAGGAGTGGATAGCTAACATATAATATAAGGGAGGGAAGGAGGCATGCTCTCCCTTTTGCCCCTTTTTAGCTCTGGAATGGCTTAAGCTGTTCTGTATGGGAGATTCTGGTCAGAGCTCAGAAGACAAGAAAACCAGAAAAGAGCAGGCTCAGGAGGTTTCTGCTAGAAAGAAGGACTACATTGGTTATTGGACTCTAGACAATGTATGTTATGGCTTGGCAGAGAGTATGCATTTTGCTCATGTCCAGAGACTTTGCCTGAGACTGAGATTGGGGCATGGGACTACTTAATCTGGCAAAAGGAATTTCAAGGTAGTCAATGTTGAGGTGATGGCATGGCTATTGTTGAGACTTTTAGCCAGATTTATACAGCAAATCAAGAGCAAAGAGCCCAGCAGGATGATTTAAAACATTGTGAGTTTGGCCAGGGAAAAAGCTCCAGGAAAGCTGTGGACCATAAAGACAGAGCTGAAATCTCAATTGCTGAAAAGAAACAGATGAATAAAAAAGATGGCCTGGGAGCATCATGGGAAGCAGTGTGTCTCCACCCTTTGCAGCCTCACAGCTGCAAAAGCAAAAGACTTTTCTTTGAGGAGAATGCTGCAGAGTCCCATGTTCCGGAATGGAGGCAGCCACACTATGTTCCAGAATGGAGGCAGCAGTTGCACCAGGTTCCAGAATGGCAACAGCATATCTGTTCCTCACAATCAGGTTTATAGTGCTCAGTAATCCAGACACTTGATCCCTACAACCAAGAGAGAGGAGAGCCTGGCTACTGCTTTCAACTGGCAGCAAACCTTGTCATCATCCACACAGTGCTGGTTTTAGGTACCTACAGAATGCAAAAGTTCTGAGGTTAAAAAGATTTCCGCCCTGATTTTAGAGGGCCTGGGAGGCCAGGCAGTGTGCACCTGAGAGGGCAGTGTGTGAAACTGTGAATAGAAAGCCAAAGGTGCAATGGAGAAACCAAAAGTTTGGAAAATCCAGGAGCATGGATTGTCTAAAGAAGCATGGATTCCTCTGCAAGGAAGGAGCAATGCCAGCCAAAGACAGAAACTACGGGAGCTACAACCACTGGAAGTATGCTGGGGTGGGGTCATTCAAGGTTTTTTGGAGCTAATGACCAGATAGTTTCAGATGCTAAAAGTGGGACTCCATGATTTAATGTTTGCCCTGCTGGAGTCTGGATTTGCTTTGGTCCCATTCCTTTGTATCTCCCTGTTTGTAGCCTTTGGAATGGTAATGTTTATCTTGTACCATTGAATGTTGGAAGCATTTAACTTTGTTTTCATCTGTACAGGGGTTTACAACTAAAAGTTTGCCTTACATCTCAGAGGAGACTTGGCACTTGGACTTTTCAGCACTGCTAAAGCTGTTAGGATCTTGGAAACTCTTGGAGATGAGCTAAATGACTTTCCCATAATGGGATGTGAATGAGTCTTTGGGGGGCAGGGGCAGAGTGTTATGGTTAGTATCTAGATGTCCCGCAAGTCTCATGCAATCATGGGGGTGGGCCTTTCAAAGGTGGCTGAGTCTAGCATTTGTGATTTGTTCATTGTCTAGTGCTAGGATTGGTAGTGTGAGTGTTGTACCCTCTCAGGGTCAGGTAACTATGCTTTTCCCTTTTACCCCTTTTGCTCTTGTTGCTTTGCTGTCTTCTGCTGCCTTGAAATGTTGCCCCTGTGCCATGCTACCCTGCCTTGGAGCCAGTTGAGTATAGACTGAAACCTCCACAAGTTGTAAGATAAATAAACTTTTCCTTCCTTCATTTTGGGTGTTGGGTACTTTATCTCAGCAATGACAGAAAAGCAACTAAGTCTCTTGGTTACCAATATAATACTGTAGAAGTAAGGTTCTGCTATTTATGAGGCCAGGTCATAAGAAGTCTTTTAGCCTCTGGCCAGATATCTTAGAACTTACTCCTAGAAGCCTGCTTTGAAGCCTAAGCAACCTCATGGGTAGACCCACTAGGAGAGAGGCCAAGGCCCTAGGAGATAGCTCTGATTGAGCTCCCAGGCAAAAGCCAATGCCCAAATTCTTCTTCATGGGGGAGCCATCTTAGTAGTGGGTCACTTACTTCCAGGTAAGACACATGAGTTGTTTTCACCCAGATTTGTAGATCTATGGGACAAATATATGATTGCTAGTATTCCAAATCACCAACTTAGGAGACAGGTTGTTTAACAGCAAATAAGTGGAATCCACCTTTTTAAGATCTCATGTTCAGAAGCAACACCAAAATGAAATACATGCTAGCTTCCATCACCATGACAAAGTGACTTAAAGGAGGAAAGATTTGTTTTGGTTCACAGTTTCAGAGACTTCAGTACATGGTCATTTAGCCTAATTGCCTTTGAACCTATGGCAGGGAGTGTATGGTAGAGGACATCTGTTTACCTAATAATGACCAGGAATCAACAAATAGACAGGCAAGGGCCAGAGTCCCAATATCCCCTTCAAGGGCATGATCAGAGTTTCTTCCATAGGCCTGGCATCCTAAAACTTTCACTACTCAGCAATAGTGCCACAGTATGTTGACCAAAGTTTCAACAACTCAAGGCTTTTGAGGGATATTTAAGATCCAAACTATACCAGGTGGTGCACTTAAACATCAAACTGATTGTGCACTATGAATATTTTCATGTTTATTTCACTTAGATATTCTGTTTTACATAACAAAAATAAAATGAAGAGAATACCTTGTGATTTATAAAAAAAGAAAGAAAATCCAGAGGCAATTAGACAAATTGTTTTAAAATGCCTTCAACCCTAAATAACAAAAATCTTATTATAAATGTTAGCATTTGACTCAAAACTCTGTGAAAAGAATTAGGCCCTGAAGCTTTTACAGTTCCTTGAAGACCTTCTAAATATAGGAAAGTAAAACTGAAATTCATGTCAGTTTGTTAATGCCATCACTAAAAAACTATAAGTTAATTAACTAATTAACAACTTAATTAACTCAGCACTTAATTTACTTACTTGAGTTCACTTAAATTCCCTAGATGTGATTTAATGAACTTTCAGTATAGTTTCTGACTAACCATGTAAATTGTGTGAAGTTACAGTAGAAGGCTAACCATAGCTATCAATTTTTATTTTTTCTTCAATAGGGAATATCGTTGAACCTCTGTCACACAGCAGTTTTCCCATACTACCTTTTTTCTTTCAGAAAAAAATCACATTTGGGTTTGTTGGTTTGTTTAAATACACCAAAATGGAGATTCTCAAATCAGCTAGCCAACATGCGCAAATTGGATCATGATGTATTAATAACTAATTACCCTATGTCATTACAGAATGGATCTTGAAATAAACAGTTGAAAAGAACAAGAGAAAAACTGCTAAAAATGTTTCTTTATTCTATATATTCACTCATCTGACTGGTACTGATAGAGCAATGGGTAAATCCATACCACAAAAGATGGTCCTGGAGGTCCTCCTGTCCATGGACTCTGTTCCAGTGAGAACCGAGACATACAGAAATTAAAGGTTTAGACGCATTCATAGCACTTTGAAACAACACTTGTATGTCTATGGACAAATATGACAGATATTTAATATTTGAGCTTGCATTTTGTAAGTCTATTATACCATTTTTTAATCATTCATTTTCATTGTGTTTTACAAACATCTCAATCTGGAACAGTTTGCCGGTTTCATAAAGCTACTTTGTCTTCACAGGTAGTTTGGGAAGCACTGGCTTAACTGTGTTAAGCATGGTGCAGACAAAAATATGGGTAAGAACTGGTGCTCACCTTCCTAAAGCTTGCTCAATAAAATGAAGGTGGGCTGTGGTTGGTGCATAACTGAAGCCTAAGCAGCATATTCTAGATGGTTAGGGGAATGAGGTGATTCCAATTAGCAGAGATAACAGAAGGCTCTGTGGAGAAAAAAATGATTGAGCGAGTCCTTGATTAATGAAGAACTTTGGGAAGGTAAACATGGAGCAGAACACTCATTTTCTGCATACTGAACCAAGTGAGTAAAGCCAGAAGAAATAGCAGTTATGTATTAGGAAGATCATGCAACTAACTCCATTCACTGAGAGCACAGACCTAACACGATCAGTCTAGGAAGTTTAGCACAGGGCTCTCTTCATAGGGATTCTGCATGTAATTGAGCAGAGCTCTGAGGTGCCACAAAAAAAGATCCCTGAGCAGAGAAATGGTGTTCTCATAGTTGTGTTTCTGATGGATCAATTCAGTGAGAGAAAGACTGGGGATGAAATGAGGAAAGACATCCCAGGCTCTTCAGATATAACGTGATGCCTCTAAGTCATCTTAAGAGCATACAGTTGAGATTTTAATAGGTACACTTTTAGCTATTCAAACTAGTGAAAACACAACAATGAACTATCCCAAAAAGTATGCCAGTAAGTGATGAGTGGCAATATTCATGAAGCACTCATGTGCATTTCAGGTCCAGTATCATACGTATAACTCAAAAACAAATACATAGTTAGGTTCTATTTTATCTCCACTTAAATAAGACAACATTGAGGCTATGAAAATTAAGTATTGTCCCCAAAAGCACCACTAAATAATGAGAGCCTGAAATTGAACCAAGCCAGTCTGACACTGAAATCCGTTTCAGCATTATTGGAAGAACTCAGAAAGGAAACACCTAAATGGGATGGGTTTTCCCTGTGTGGAGAAGGTGGGTGTAATAAAGACCATTAAAATCCATGCAAACCATCTATCTTAACCTGATAATGCCCATCCTTTGTGACCATCTGGGATTATTTTGCTTTTGTTTTTAATCTGAAAGATGAGATTAATGTGGACTAATGTGAAAAAGATTTTTCTTTAATAAAGAGCTCGGAATATTTTTCTGTCTACAAACTCTTGAAAATACTTGCTATTCTGCTTTGACTACTATACAGTAAAGCAGTACAAAATGCTACAGTAAGCGTGTTTTTGCCAATACAATAAAGTAAATATAGCCAGGTGTGTGTAGAGGTATATAACTATGACTCCAGCACTCTAGGAGGTTGAATGAAGCAAGAGGATCAAAAGTTCAGCCCCACCTGAGCAACTTAATGATTTGGCAAGACCTTGTCTGAAGATCAAAAATTTAAAAATAGGCTGAGGATGTAGCTCAATGTGAAGGTCCTGGGTTCAACCCAGAGGGTTAAAAAACAAAACAAAAGTAAATATGTGTTGATCAGTGCTAGAGTGTGAGTTACAATAACAAATCTATAAAGTTCTGGAATAAAAGGTGACAACCAATCACTACATGGTGTTATTTATTTCCCTAGTTGGAAAGAAGAAGCTAATGGAAAACAAACAAACAAACAAACCTTCTGTTCAGCAGTGACCAGCTGCAACCTTAGAAATGGGAGGAGTTTTAAAGGTACCATTTTTATCCTGAGAAAGTCTAATTCAGTTGTTTTCCCCAAAAACATACAAGTATATCTTGCTGCCCAAGAAAAGAATCTTGAATTAAAATAGGTCACCTAGAGGTTGGGAAAGTAGAGTGCTTGCCTGATATGCACAAGACTCTGGCTTCCATCCCCAGCACTTCAAAAACAAAAACAATTTTTAAAAAAGCCAATTCACATAAATGACATAAACATTCTAATAAATGCACTTCCCTTTGCAAATACAATTTAGGAATTCCTGATGCAGATAGAGATGCCCCACAGTATATAAGAGGGGTTGATTCCAGGAATTCTGAAGACAGCAAAGTCCACAAGAGTTCAAGTCTCTTAGATGAAACAGCAGTATTTGCATATGCTCTACACACATCCTATTGTGTGCTTCAAATCATCTCCTGATTCCTTATGATATATATCTTATGTAAATGCTACTTATATAGTTGTCATGCTCTACTGTTTGTGGAATGTGACAAGAAAAAAGTCTGTACATCTTTGGTCTAGAGACTATTATTTTTAAAAATACATTCTGCAGTTAGTTGACTCCATGGATACAGACCTAAGAAAAGCTTATGTGGAGTCCCCTACGTCTCCTCTCCTTGCCAATCATTTTGACACATGATCCAAGCATCAGTGTTCTAATGACTGCCTGGGCTCTCAGGCTAGTTCACAATAGCCTGGTTCACCCAGAATTAGCAGAAACACAGTCTAAGAAAAATACTATAGGAAAAGAAGAGAGACTGGGCAATACACATTCTGGTCCTCTATTGCTGCATAATAGCCTCGCACCTAAACAATGGTTGGTTTGTCATCTCTCATGAGTCTGTGGGCTGACTCAGCTCAACCCAGAGGCTCTTGCTTAGTGCAGTCAGGTAGAATCAGGGAAAGAGTTATCTGAAAGCTTAACTGGACGGGACATTCAGAACAGTTGCTTCACTCAGTCATGCCTGCCACCTCAGCTGGGATGGCTCGAAGAACTAGTG